>BRDA01006514.1:137521-168639 GCA_036984385.1 Crenuchus spilurus
AGAACTTGGGTCACTCCCTGTGGAGACGAGATCACCACCATCCGTCGAACAAGGTGGTAGACCCTTGATGACTCCTCTTGTCAGACCTAACGAAACACATACCACCACTAGAGCAGAGGTGTCCCTCACTGGGTTCAAGAAACTCCTCAAATCCGAGCTCTTCAAAGAGCACCTGCTCTAGTGATCCCAAATACGGTACTCCCCATGAGTACTGATATGCACTCAGCACTCGATATCGTAAGGTTAATACTTAGTACTAGTAAATACTAGTACAACTCTATTTTTTTTTAGCATTTGTACTTTCCCACTATTGTAAATCGCTTTGGATAAAAGCGTCCGCTAAATGTAATGTAATGTAATGTAATGTAATTTCCTATTGCCATGAATTCAGCAGCTGACAAACACTGAAGTACAACATATCAAAGCTGCTATTTAAAGAAAGGTGACAAATACTGAAACATGAAATATGGTTTATGGCATATTATTGTTGCTAATCTCATTTTACTGCCCAATCACCATTAGATCATAAGAAAGATTTTCACTGTGGGAAAACAGCTCTGACAGTGAGCAAGACCAGAGCTACAGCTAACCATCTATCTTACCCTTTGAATCTGTCAGTCTTACCTAACTTTCGAGCAAAAGAGACTCCTTGCTTTCCTTTTTCTTCATCTCAAGAGCCACAGCCAGCTGGCAAGCTTAACTGTGTCTTCTGATGTTAATGTGGAAAACCAGCCAGGACATGCAGCACAAAGCGATGCAAATGAGTTTGTTCCTCAAGCGAGCTTTGCTGCATGCCTTGTTAAATGGCAGTTTTGTTGTGCTTTATGTTCCCCTGCTTGTAAATTCTGGCTCTGCGTTTGCCATATAATAATGAGCCTAATAAAATACTGATGACTTAAGTACTGGAGCTATTAGGAATGGATAGTTAATGTGTTTATTGCTCACTGAGACCATAATGCTAGCTCTTTAGCTATTACTGCATATACAAACATCTATATCTTGCTAACTGCTATTGTGATGGAGACTCAAACGTTTCAGTTGCCCAAGGCTGAAGAATCTCTTACTGCCGAGGTGTAGTTTATCTCTTCAAGGTCATGTAGACCTTTAACACTCTTCAACTGAAGGTAAACATTTAGTTTTTCTCTCAAGCTTATGTAATTGTTTTTCCCTCCCTCTCCTCCAGATGTGACCATGCATGTATATAATTTAGGCCGCATTCATATCTATAGTCCCACTTAGCTCATTTTTACACACATATTAAACGTATTCTTAGACTAAATAGCAATGCCAGTGAAAGATCTGCTTTATATGTAAACTCTTTTATAGTTTGGCCTTCAAATCTTGTGTTCAGTCTACTAGCCATTTCTAAAGCTTATTGTTCTGTAAGTACATTGAAAAATTAATTGATTTCATTTTGCTGATTCAAATATATATACTGTATTTATCTTTCAGTTTATTTACTTTTGGCAATTATGTTGGTGCAATATATTTAAATTCATATGAAAAGGATCACATTAAATGCATTACTTTTTGTATATATAAAATAATGCAGATTCTTTTCAATGCAGATTCTTTTTTTTACCCAATTTTCTCCCAAATGTGTTTTTGTAGCCAATCTACCTGCCGTTTTGTTTAAGACTCTCCCTATCACTTGCAATGTCTCTGACATCGCTGCCAGGCAGCCAACACACTTGGAGGAAAACGCAGGTTCTGATGGATCGCCTGACAGACTTCTGAGCCAGCCATTACTTAATACTGCTGGGGAGAGAGTGCCAGCCAATTTTTGCTCTCTCAGGCCTTGGATGGCAAAAAGCATGATCAGGATTCAAACTTGTGATCCTCAGATCATAGTGACAGCGCCTTAGTCCATATAATGCAGATTCTTTGAGTAGTTATTAATTTCTGTGTATATAAATTATATATAAATTATATATAAATACTCAGTTTCCTCTTTAACATAAAACATCTTTACGTCTTTTGACATCAGAATATTTACAGTACTGTGCAGAGGTCTTATTGCAGTATTATTATTGCTGTTATGCTTTTTGCATCCATTTCAATATCACATTAAATATCCATTATCAGTATTTGAATTCTATGTATAAACAAGAACTTCAAACCAAATCACATTTTACATTCAAAGTGCTAACCTCAATGTTTTATGTAAACATATAAACTGGGCACTTTCCTTTTTTTTGGAGTATTTGGTCAAGATGTGGAGCTGCTGTAGTTCAGATTCACACATGGTGAAGAAAACCATACAGCAGAGGCAAAAACTACAAATAATACAGGACTGACATTAGGAGAGGTTTGGTAAGGGTTAAATCAACACAGTCACATTAAACCACTAGTGAATGTATTAATGGTATTGGTAATTTATTTCCGAGCAAATAACACATATTGCTAAAACATCTGCAATACTATATAATGGCTAATAGCTGTTATGTAATTGCATAGCTAAAAACAGCAGTACCACTGATCTTCATTTACTATTTGTACTTTTGCAAATTACTAATTCAATACTGAAGCAAATGTGATGCTTTAAATGTGCAGTTTGCTCAATGTCCACAAAAAGCTATTAGCATCCAGTACTTAGCCTTATTAGCCTTATAGCTCCAGACAAAACTAAAGAAGCAAACTTCAGACACCAGACATGACTTGGCTCCATTTTGGTAAGGGGAGGAATTATGTAAACTTGTATTTTGGCCAAGCTTGAGCATTCTTTCTTTTTCCCCATCATTAGTACACTAAGGAGGTGTCACAGAAGTTTGAGAATGTGAAGGTAGATTTGAGGTCAATCATCCTGTTGGATGCCGAGGGCAAAGACAACCTCATCAGCTTCACTGAGACAGGAATTGGAGAGATCAACTTTGCTGCATATCTGGAGGAGGTATGTTTTTGTATGTGCTCACATACCTGCATATGATTTAGACATTTTACTGATGCCTCTCACTGTGTGGTTCTCATCTATTTTAGCTCTGTATTAGGGGTGCATGATATAGATGTGCAGTGTGATTTTTGGCCACGTTGTTGGGCATAGTGATAATAAGAGATATCATGTTTTTCCTCTGAGACTAAATCACAACTGGGATGTTATTCAAATTAATTCTCTCTCTGCTTATTTGCAGCTCAATAAAGGAGTGACACGGACTGATTTGTTGTCCTTTGCCAGTGAGCTGGATACTGAGGCAGGCCACCTGGTATGTCTTGTTTTCCTATCTAAAATAAAATAAAAGTGCTTCAGAAAATTTTCAGTAAATACTCTACCTTAGTAAGAATGTCAGTTCATTTTAAGTTTATTTATACCTTTGTAATGTTAGTAATGAGCACTCCATCTTTATCTGCCAAGAGTTTACTTTTCTGACCAGCATTTCACTCCAGTGTTCAAACTTGCTTTCTGGAAGTGTATTTAGAACAATCTAAATGTATTCATTCCATGACCTTTGTGTCTATACTTCAGGATAAAGGATCTTTACAGACCTCAATAAAAGGCCACGCCAGCACTCTGAGACAGATCTACTCCCATCAGGTCATCCCCATCCAGCAGTCCATGGTAATCAGTCACCATCTCATGCAGTTCTGTTCTTCAGTACTGCAATGTGAAATAGGCAGCATAGACTTGGGGTCTAAAAACAATATTTTTTATTTAAACTTTTAAAATATTCATTTAAGAGAAATAAAATTAAAAAAGAATCAAGATTCAATTGTAAGTATATGTGTGAGATTGACTGTGTTAAAGCTTTTGTGGTTAAAGGTCAAATTTCTTTTTGATCTCTTTTATGGTGGATTTGATCTTCTCAACAAGGATCATTAATGCAAAACAGAAATAAATAAATAAATAAAAATAAAAACTGAATTTGCATTAAATTAGAAAATATTTAATAGATTAATGTATTCAGCTACTTGCACCCATTGCTGACACAGATGTGCAAATGCACACACAGCTTGTTTAGTATTGCCAAGTATTGGCAATAAAATAGGACTCTCTGGAGCAGTTAAACATGAACCTATTGGTACCATGCCAAATGCCAGATGTGGGATAGAGGTGGGGAGTTGGGGATGAGGTGAGGTGGTTATTCTCCAACATCCTGACCTCATTAATGCTCTTGTCACTGAATATGCATTCAATTCTTCACATGAATGCTCCAAAATCTAGCAGAAAGTCCTCCAACAAAAGCAGGTTAAACTCTTTTTAATACACTTGATTTCAGGAAGAAACATTGAAAACACAGGTGTCCCAATAATTTTGTCTATATAGTGTATTGTACTGTACATATTATTAATGTATTGTATGCTATATATCTACATTGACATAAATATGCAGACAATTTCAAATTATAGCTTGAAGTTAAAATGTACCATTGCAAAATGTACATGCTTACATAATTCTGTGGTTCAGTCTCTGTTGTATAGTGTACATTCAACCCTTGGGAGTCAGTTATCACACCGGCATGATCAAATCATATGGCTAGCTCAAGTCACATTGAGCATTGCCATCAACGTCTCATTGTAAAATCATTTTCAGGTGGTGTAAGTAGATACTAAGACAATGTCAAGGTAACATTTTAATGTGATTAAGGCACCATCCAAACTATTCATAAACATCCAAAATAACTCAACTCCCGAGGGTTAAAGTTCATGCCTGTTCTTTAACACTGCTGTAGGAATGACTCTTACCTCTTTCTCTCCATTCCACTATAATTCCAAGAAATATGTTAGAGCCAGGGTAAGCTTGCATCTGACTGAGCATATATTCATGCTTTGTATTAGAAACTGTGTGGTTTTGTTTCTGCAAAATGATACAGTAGCTGAAAGTGAATGTTTGTGTTTTTTTTCCAGCATAAAGCATGGTTGTGCATGGTATTTGGATTATAATAAGGGTATATTAGTGCGGATTTAAACAGTACTAAACATTGCTAAATTGTAATGTCTGAATTAAACATCATCAAATGTTAGTAGCGATATTATGTGTCTTATAGGTATTAATACTGTAAATATTTCCCTCATTTCATTGCTAAATATTATTGTAAGGTTTGCCAAAGTTAACATGTTCATAACACATTAATGCGAAAGATGATTAATAGCAATATTACTGGTATTATTATTATTATTATTATTATTATTTTTATGTTGGCATTTTCCTATTTTGTCTCTGCACTGTGGCTGAAGTCATTATCATGAGTGATCTAATTCTTTTGAACGGCTCTTTAGTAAGAACAGAGAACCGAGTTATACTTGAAAGCTGTATTAGTTGCTGCTATGTTAGTTTCCTTATAGGCAGAATGAGCAGGATTTATTGTTGCTGTTTAAACAGGCCCTGCATCTGAGAGAGATATATATATATATAACATGTGGGTGGATGTGAAACCTAGAGAATGAATGAAGAGAAGGAGCTCTTATTAGTGAGAACAAGGCCGAGAATCAGACAAATAAAACTTTGTCATTACTGTCACCACAGAACTGTCCAATTTGATGTTTTGGTGAAATATTCTGTGGTAAAGATTAGTGTTAATGAGAATAATTATTAAATATTCAGAAATTAATTACTTAATCAAATGACTGCTTTTTTATTCCAAAAAGCTTTATTCAGCATATTTGATCAAGTAAGTAATCATGATTAATAACAATTGACTGCTCAATGTAATGCATGTCATTACTTAACAGGAAATGCAAAAACTGCTTAATAAGTATTACTTTACATTAATTAGCATTACCACACTTTTTGAAAGTAACAAAATTATTTTGAATAATGGATAAGTACTGTACAAGGTTAATTATTGGTTTAACTGTAAAATAATATATTGAAAGCAAAGAAATGAGGGGAAATTGACTTGATGGAATCATTAGCTAAGTTTCTCCTTAATGTTTTATTAATATTTATGTATTGGCTGTCTTTAATAGTTGTACCCCTTATTATAGTAAAGTGTTATCAAGTGCTTGATATTAGTGTGCAACTATAATATTGGGAATACTATATTGTTTTTTGTTTGTTTGTTTGTTTTGTCAACAAAGTGATTATGAACTAGTGTCATATTTATTTTTAATTTTATTTATTAATGAATGAATGCATTTTGTTTTCAGTGTATGATGAGTACATATCCAGTCAAGCCTTTATATTTTCCTCTTTTAAAAATTATTTAAGCTTTTTTCTATAATCTCATACTTGCATGCAAATACTGATATTCTAGTATTCCTAACATAAATAATAGACATGGTTGTTCTGTCAGCATGATGTAGGTGTCATTTACTGCTCAGAAGTTTGGGGTCACCCGTTAAATTAAACATGTTCCATGACAACACATACTTGGATTTCAGAAGAAAAAACATTTTCTAGTCAATAGTAAACTGATAAAATCCACAAATGTTGTTGCTCCAGATACTCAATCTTCTATGGTAGAAGGTGAGGTAGGACAGAGTCACCACTTTTTAGCTCAGTTTTTGGTGTTGACAATAAGCTTATAAACTTATGTGCAGCTGTTTAATGATGAACATGTGTAACGTTGGAGCTGTAACAGGAGGGTAGAATTCATAAGTGGGTGTCCAAAAGCAAGACTTTATTATAAATAAATACAAACTAAACACTGTGGCTGAAAACAAAACAACTATGACAAAACTGAGACTGACATACACACATTCACAAACATTCTATGACTGACAAGAGACTCAGAAACACAAGGGGGCTATATAGCAAACACTGATTAACACATGATGAATGGACAGCACTGTGAGCGACAAGACAGGTGCCAACGATGTGACCTGACATGACAGAAACATAATAAAAGCATGTGGTGATAGAACGACAAGTGTGAAACATTAACAAAAGCATATGGCCATTTGACGTGAGGACGGCGGGGACATGGAGACATGATGTGAAGGTAAATAAAAGCACATGGGAAATGTAAATAAACCCAAAATGCATGAATGCAGCCGAGGCGAAGGTGTGACAACATGGTAACCTTTCCGTTTTGGAAAATGTGGTGATCTAGATGTAAAAGGCTTACACATATCTCATAGTGTTTATTGAGGTTGTTTATGGACTCTCTCATATCTGAGTGATTATACATGTTTATTGGGATTGTTTATAGACTAATATCTCCTATTGTAGTGTAGCTATGACATTTTTACAAATGAGCTAAAAAATGGTGATACCTACCTCACTCTTCTACCATAGAAGACAAAGTTTCTAGAGCAGCAGTCTAAAAATAGCTAGAAAGAATTCTGGGTGACCCCAAATATTTGAGCAGTAATATATACTCGTTTTGTGTTTGGAGTTTTTGTTGAGGAGATTGTGATATGTCTGTTTTGTTATTTCTTGAAGAACACTCTGAACCAGAGCATCAGGTTTCTGGAGAGGACAGCCTCAGATCTATCAGTAAGTGACTTGTATTAGAGTTTAGGTTAAAAAATGGTTAATCCAGAAATCAAATGTACATATTTTGCATGTTCAGAGTCTATAAGATAAGAATTTCTATAAGAATTCATCAGCCAACTCAGTACTCACCCACATACTCAACTCAATAGTCACCTAAATAGTCCAGTCATTTCTAACAAAATGCATGACCAGACTTCTAGTGTATATCCAGATGTCATTGAAGGTCTCACAGGCTCGGAAATGTGGATTAGGACATAGTATGACTTACTGTAACACCTCACCGTTACAGGCAGCCACTTCAGACAGCAGCAGGACTAGTAGAAGACTGATCTTGCATCAAATTCATTTGTATTAATGACAGTCATACCTAAAACTGATCAAATATGTATTTTGGCAGAAGGAGCTGGGCTATTCAGGTGCCCTGTGAGTTCTAGTGTTTAACAATGTTAGCCTTACAGTTTCAGTTTTAAACTAAAGAAGCAAAGTTTTGACTCTTGTGACTTGGCTGTTTTGGAGTATGAAGAAAAAAATGTAAATATGATTTCTGAGTAAACCATCCCTTTCATATTACCTTACTTTTCTCAACGTGAATAGTTACATTTTTACATCTCTGCTTATGTGTACCTTTTAGATCAAAGTTTTAGAAGTAGTTTCAGCTGTTGATGCTGCACAGTACCTCATCTCCCAGAATGCAACATATATTGTTAATCAGGTAATGTAGTGAATTATTTCAATCATAACTGGCTTTAATGAAGTGTTAGCAGTTGATGATTGATCAGTGCTCTGTGTCATTTGCAGGAAACTGAGAAATATAAGCAGACCATCATTGGCTACTTCAGACAGTATATAGAGTGGGTTAAGACATCTGTGAGTATTGTACTTTAAAGATTCATGTTGAATGGATTGAATTTAGTGTAGTGCAACTGATTTGGTAACACTTTATTCCTAGTGGTTTACTTCATTCTTCTCTTTGCTGTTTTATAGTCACTATTTATTAATCTGTTTATTTGATCGTTACCTCATTATTATATGAATGTTCACTAATTTGTGTCCTCTTTGACCACAGGTTCTGTTTTTTATTTGTTTGTTTTTGTTATTTTTTTAAACTATCAAATAAAATTAATTGGAGAGATGTTGTAAAACATCTGAATGGTAGTGTACATGTAAAACAAGGGTTTAGGATTAGGTTTTGGTTTTAGATTAATGTTAGGGTTAGGGCCAGTGTGATAGTTAGGATTAGGTTTTGGTTTTAGATTAATGTGATGGTTAGGATTAGGTTTTGGTTTTAGGTGAAGTTTAGGTTAAGGATTGGATTAGGTTTTGGTTTTAGATTAATGGGATGGTTAGGATTAGGTTTTGGTTTTAGATTAATGTGATGGTTAGGATTAGGTTTTGGTTTTAGGTGAAGTTTAGGTTAAGGATTGGATTAGGTTTTGGTTTTAGATTAATGTGATTGTTAGGATTAGGTTTTGATTTTAGGTGAAGTTTAGGTTAAGGATTGGATTAGGTTTTGGTTTTAGATTAATGGGATGGTTAGGATTAGGTTTTGGTTTTAGGTGAAGTTTAGGTTAAGGATTGGATTAGGTTTTGGTTTTAGATTAATGGGATGGTTAGGATTAGATTTTGGTTTTAGGTGAAGTTTAGGTTAAGGATTGAATTGGGTTTTGGTTTTAGATTAATGTGATGGTTAGGATTAGGTTTTGATTTTAGGTGAAGTTTAGGTTAAGGATTGGATTAGGTTTTGGTTTTAGATTAATGTGATGGTTAGGATTAGGTTTTGGTTTTAGGTGAAGTTTAGGTTAAGGATTGGATTAAGTTTTGGTTTTAGATTAATGTGATGGTTTGGATTAGGTTTTGGTTTGATGTGAAGGTTAGGTTAAGGATTGGATTATGTTTTGGTTTTAGATTAATGCGACGGTTAGGATTAGGTTTTGGTTTGAGGTGAAGGTTAGGTTAAGGATTGGATTAGGTTTTGGGACAATGGTAATGTTAGAGTTAGGTTTAGGTTTTGGGTTGAGATTTAGTTTAGGGATACCATGATTGAGATTAAGGTTAGGATTAGGTTTATGCTTGAGGTTAAAATTAGGGTGAGGGATAGGATTAAATTTTAGGTTAACTTAACGTAGGGTAAGGATCTGCTTAATGTAAGTAATATAGTTACAGTATGTCTACAGGAAATGTACATGAACATAATCAAATGATATGTTATTGCTCTGTTGATTTTATTAATCATATACAAAGTATCACTCAAAGTGTTACTAGTGATATTATGGAAAACTATATATATATATATATATATATAATACATGATTCATTGATTTAATGACTGAATTCACTGTTCTTTTCAAACTGCATTGTTTAAGTTGATCTGATATGTTCTTCTATAGCTGGAAATGGAGGTGGCCACCTGTAAGCCTCTCAGTAATATCATGGACACTGCAGAGATCCTGGCCTGCAGTTTCCTGTTGGACTCAATGGTAAGACATCTTTTGAGTCTTCTTTCAAAAACACCAGACTCAAACACAACCACGTCTGGCCACAGTACTGTTGCAGTCTGAACAGAATATGCAATTACATATTCATTCATTTAGCACAGAAGCTCTCATTATAATTGTCATTCCTTTTGAACCCTCAGACAGAATGACTGAATGTTTGTACATTTGCAAAAATAAACATGAAAATATGATTCACTCATAAAATCTGTTTTTACATATTTTTACACTCACACCAGATGCAGTCCAGCCACCAACATGTGTTTGGACTTTTGTTGCTGCCTCCATTGAGTATGTGTGTGTTGTGCTCGGTAGTGTGTGTGTATATTCACTCCAGATGGATTAAGTGCAGAGAGGAATGAAAAATACCTGTTTCTTCTTATTTAGGTGATGTATTTTGATGGAGGCAACTATGCTATTTAGGTGCCTATTGAGTTCTTAGTGTTTCTTAGCAATGTTAGCCTCACAGCTCCAGTTGTAAATTAAATAAGCTGAGGTAACTGGGAAAACTGTGTAAATATGATTTTTGTGTGAATTATTTTTTCCACCAGACCAGCTAACTACCAGGTGGGGGAAATGAGCTGCTCTGGGTTTGTGAATGTGCCTGTGTGTAAAAGAGTGTGCTGAAAAGGGCTGAGTTTATAGAGGGTCACAGTGTTTGACCTCTCTTGAAATGCCATTTACAAATGGCTGATTGTGTGGTTCTTTAGGTTGATCACACACAGAAACACTTTCACAGACAGAGGCTACAATCTACCATTTGATGAACACAAATCCAAATACAGATCTTTTGCTAAGTTTGGTGTAGGGGATGAAAAACAGAATTAAGACGTATTGGGATTAAATCACTTGATCAGTTTATTGTCTTTTACATTTTACAGTACTCCCTAATGAAACTATTATGTACAGACAACAACATAATTAATACAGTTCCTAGTGTTTTATTTTCTACTATCCGGGATAATGCTTCCCCAGGGGAGTGTTTCTGGTGGGTTCCCATGCTAAGACAAGTAGCAGTATTCAAAAAATCTATTGTTTCTCCTCCAGAGCATAATCTTTCTGGAAAATCACAATGATGTGTGTCCAGACAGAACTAAAATATCACATAGAACCCCAGTAGCTTTACTGTACTGACTCTTGACCTGGAACAACACACACAGTAGGATCCACTAGCCACTATCAATCTACAGGTACAGCAGTAGGTCACAGTAGTCATCATAATTCCTTGCGACTGCTCCAAGAACCATCTAGAGCTCTGAAATTGCAGACTGAGATTATTCCACACTTAGCCAACACGAGGCTTTGGGCTGTTTTATTTCCAGACACAATTTAAACCAAAATAAATAATGAGCAATTACTAGTTTTTGATAAGCAGTTGTTTTGCTATATACGGTATGCAATTTTATTGGTTCAAACTCATTGAATTAGATTACACAAGAGTTGTTTTTAATCAAATGTCTCCTACACTCTCAGAAAAGGTACTGAGATATCACTGGGTACATTTCCTGTCAGTTGGATGGATCCCTGAATGCCTTTAATGATGGTTTAATTCATTTATTTGAAGTTGTATTGACTCCTTTTTCTTATAGCATACTTATAGCTTAATCATCTGCAGTCTTATCCTTGCACTTTTGTTTAGCATCATGTTTCACACAGTTGTATCTAAGTCGATGCTGTGGGAAAATGCTTGTTTTACATGTTTATGCAGAACACCTTCTGGTTCGGGCTGGGATGCTCCACTCTGTTTCTGCTCCCCAGCATCATCCTGTCTGTGAGACTGGCCAAGTTCTACCGCAGAATGGATACAGAGGATGTCTATGATGAGTAAGTAGCACTGCCCATTTCTTTCACACAGTCTGTAGTAACTCCGGTGTAGCTGTAAAGTAGAAACAAGTATTAACTAGTAAAGCAAGGTTTAAATGAAAGTTAATAAAGCACTGCCATGATTGGAAAATGATAAAGGATTTCCCTGCAGTGGTACTAAAGTGAAAATCTTCATCTCATTACTTATTCTTTGCTTTTACTTTATATGCTAGAAATAGTAACTAAGCTCTTTTTCTCTTTCTCTTCTCTTCTTTTCTCCCTCACTCTTTCCAGTTCTTCTGTCTCAGGGACTTGGCATTTCACATTATGATAACCAGTTCTTGCTATTTCCATCTTTATCCATCTTTTTTCATTTCTCCAGCACTTCGCACTTTAAGAAAACTAATTATATATATATATATATATATATATATATATATATATATATATATATATATATATATATATATATATATATATATATATATATATATGCTGTATATACTAAATGTTTTCTTTTTAGTATGGTTCAATCATTCACAAGCACTTACTGTAATGAAACATTGCAAGTCACCAAGTGTCTTTACCAGAGACATCAGTTTGTATATCCAAGCGGTGTACAAAAACTGTAGAAAAACCTCTCTGGTGCATTTTCATTCCCAACCAGTTTAATGTTTTGCTTGTCTTGTATCCTTTTAGCATTGAGACAATTCCCATGAAAACGTAAGCTGTTTTCCCATTTTCTTCCTGCTCTCCTCTTTGAGAAACTCATTAATAAGACATCTCTACCTGTTTTGTACAGAAATCTCTGCTAAATATTTGGTGCTGGTTTAAGCTTTTAGCCTTGGAATGCTTCTCTGGTGAAGGGTCTTGCTTGTCTGTGTGTTTTGTCTTAAAAAAAAAACTCCCGTGTTTAACATAAAGGGCTGCTGAAATCATCTCCTTATGAAAACACAAGAAACACGCTTTCTGTACATTTTGCATTGTTACATTTTACTATTACAATTTGTAACTATTTTCTAATCACCTGAAAATGCTGATGTTTATAAGCCCAAGCTGAGTTACACAACCGCATGTCATTTGTCTCATGCCATATTTCCTTTATGATTTCTTTGTATCTAATGTTTTGTTTCAGTATGGAAATTGGTAATAATGGTTATTATAATGAACATTTACAAGGTATCCAAAATCCTATAATGACAAGGTAAAAAGAACCAAACTTCCCTCCCCTGAGTGGAATAAACTCTAATGAATGCATGCAAAGTTTAAGGTGGTGGGTGAAGACATTTTTGTTTCAGTACAGTGTTTAACATGCCCTCTTCAAAATGGACTCAATTTACCCTCATCAGTGATAGTCTGATAGATTGAATCAACATAAATATACTCACACCGCTAAGAAAATTAGAATATTGTGGAAAAAGTTCAATTTTGTTCACATTTTTTTCATTCCAAAATGTAAACTGTCATTTTATGTTCATCATATTTCAAGTCTTATTTAAGTAAATTACTATTCAAAAAGCATCAACATTAAAAAAAGATCTGAAATGTGTCACTTTACATGTAATTAAAAATATTATCTTTATTTTATTCAATTATGAACACTAATTTATATTTTCACAATATGTGTAATATATAAAAAAATTTTTGAAGTAGCACTAAAATTATAGGCTTCAAGATCTTCCCTTATAGCACTTGTACATGAAATATCAATAACTGCTGAGATGGATGGATGGATAGAATACATACATACACACACACATAGATGGATAGGTAGATATGTAAAATAAAAGTGAATGTGGAAAAATATGTTTGTGGTGAAGAGTTGAATCATAACGGTGTGTTATGACCAAATGAAATGTGTGCATTCACCAAATTTCATGTAATTTCAGCTACATGCAACAATACTAAGGAGTTTTTCCTTAACTTGATGGAAAATGTAGTGCTTAGAAATGGATGTGATTGACTGAGACATTTTTTTTTTTTTATATTTTTTAAATAAACATTATGATTGGACAATTACCTGACTGCAGAGTTAGCAGACTAATTAGTTCACTATAGTTCACCTAGAGCTGAGAGCAAGTTTATTCATCCTTGTTCACAATTCAAAATCATAAAGCAAAGTTGGCGAGGGCATGTTCAAAACAGTATTGAATCGTAGGAGAAGTGTAGGAGGTGTAATGCATGCTGGGAATAAAATTGCCCTTTCCACAAACAAACGTGGGAGTTGGCCACGTTGCTGTTTTTTGTTTCTTTTTTCTTGGTGTTAGCATGATGGATAGTTCAGCTCCAGTGATGGTGGGTGTGATGCACACACTCTGGCGATGAAAGCTTTTGCCCTTTGTCTAACTCTGCATGCTACCAAACTTACAGCATGGTGTCTTTATAATTGTAAACATTGATTTTATTCCATTTTGTTTTATTTTTGCCTCTTGCAGCATGTGACGCTGCATGTGACTCTGATTAAACTAACTCCATCACTGTATAGACTGTTTTACTCACTAACTGCATGCCTGTCAGAGTCATCTCTGCGCAGGAGGTCCTGAGATATGGGTGTGTAATGAAGAACAGGATGCAGTGCCAGACTGATCCACAGAGCACATAGAGAGCAAATCCCAGTATCCACCATGAAAGGGGCTTTCTACTCAGCTGGCTCTGTATCACTCTCAATTTCTCTAAACAAGTCACACCAATCAAAAGTTTGGGTACATACACATATTTTAAACAAAATATGTGCACTGAAGTCAGCAAATGTATTCTTTTTGTTTTGGCAGATTTATTAGGGCGTAACTTACATGAGTAGAGTTACACAAAGTATGAAAACATTTCAATACTCAAATTTGGCAATCCATTCCTTTATTCTAACCTGAAATACTTTCAACACTTTTTTTAATCAGCTGCACCAATTGGACACTGTATTTTGCTGTATTTGTCTGACATCTAAAAAGTTCTGTATGGATTTCGTAGATTAAATTAGAAAAACATTATTTAAACAGACATATTAGTTAAACTGTAAACATTTGGAAATGTGTCTGTGTTCTGTCAAACATTTTGATGTTAAAACATTAAAATATGATTGTTTTTCATTTATAGCCAGAGTACAGATTTGGTACTGAGTATCACTATAATATGGTATAATAGTATCAAAATGAAAATTTGTTATCGTGAAATCCTTACTTCCAATATCTGAATTTTAAATGTTTTTCTAAATAAAGTCCAAATAATTTTTATACTGGAGTTTTTAGCTAGAACAAAGTAGTGGAACTGTTAGTGTGTCTAAAGAGTCAATTTAGTCTACAGTATGAAAAAAGTCTATAAAAATCAGCTTAATATATCAGCAATTGGCCAATATGTCAGTAAATTTGAATTAGCCATAAAAACTCATGATCAGTGAATCACTGTTGGGATTTTTCTCCATTTAAAGATAAATGCCATATGCTTACATTTTGTTTTTAAATATAAAAACCAGCCTTATGTTTTCTCCCATTTATTCATTTCTTGACTATTTTCATACAGAAAAATGCATAAGCTCAAACATTATTATACTCTCCTTGTTTATATATTGACTAGACTCTCAACAGTTAATGGCAATCTAGTCAGTACACAGGCATCTATGGCATGCCATTTGTGTCCTCACTCTTGAGCTCTGTGTGGCATGGGAAAGCTTGCATCCTGCACTTCTGGCACACTGGAGGGGTACAAGGTTATGCGAGAGGGTATTTTAGAGAATGGATTATTGAGTGGGAATGTTAAATGCCACTCTGGCCTGGCACTGACCATCTTTCCCTTTGTGCCCCAAGCATCCCTGCCTATGACACTATGACTCGATTCCCACGGGCCTCTGCGCCCCCTCGCCATGCTGACTGGTGACACCAAGGAGGAGCATTTGTGTTTTTTCCCCAAAACTCCAGAAAGGTACTAATGGTCACCAGATGAAAGGAGATCACCACTGTCTTTAATGTCCAGCTAACATGACCCTATGTATTAAATTGTCCTTTGAATGACTGACATGAATGCTAACCTTTATGCATGTTGCTTTGCTTCACCACATGTTCCATTTTCCAATGCCATTAACTTTGAAGCCTGTGTCTGCGTGTACTGATATACACTCACTGGCCACTTCATTAGGTACACATACCTTGTGTCTACATTCAGTGTTAATTTTATCAGCTTCATTGACCATATAGATGCTCTTTGTAGATATACAATTATGGACTATAGTCTGCAGGACCACCACAGAGCAGGTTTTATTTGATGTGATGTGTTAGTGTTTGTTGGGCTGGTATGAGTGGATCACACAGCAGCTGCTGATGTTTTTAAACACATTCGTGTCTCTACTGGAGTTAAAAACAAAAACTATCCAGCCAACAGCGTCCTGTGACCACCAATGAAGAACTAGAGGATCAACGCAAAACGTGCAGCAACAGATGAGCTACTGTCTCTGACTTTGCATATACAAGGTGAGCCAACAATGTGTCTAATAGAGTGAACAGCAAGTGTTTAAATCTCCAGCAACTCCACTCATACCAGCACAACAGACATTGACCCACCACCACCACCACATCAGACCACTCTGTGAAGGTCCTGATCATTAAAGAACAGGCTGAAAGGAGGATTACAAAGTATACAGAGAAACAGATGGTCTACAGCCTGTAATTGTAGAACTACAAAGTGCATCTATATGGTCAATGGAGCTGACTAAATGAACAAAAAGAGTAAATACAGGGTAAGTGTACATAATGCTGAGGCCAGTGAGTGTGATTTCCTGTTGTCTTTGGTGCCAAGAACATGCCTGTTTGATTGTTTTTGTCCATGTTTTAGAACTGAATGAGTTTTGTGAAGGTTTGCTCTGTGAAGTCCATAACAAACTGACGGTCTGGTTTTCTGCCAGGGTTTAACAGTTCTGTAAACAGATTACCACTGAGCTTCCTGTTTGTTGAGCTGCTGTACCCGTTCCAACCACCTCTCATTTTTCTGTTGGCATATTCACACTCGAACTGACCTTTTTGTGTGAAGGCACACGTTCATCGTCTTTCTTTTTGGTTTTTATTTAGCTCTCTTGGGACATGGAACTGAAACTCTCTGGACTGTGAGTGTTGTTTTGGAATATTAAAGTACATGGTGTAACTAGTGTCTTATGGCTACCACTGCATCTCAAAACAGTAGATTTAAAACATTAGTGCAGTACACATGCATTTGCTCAGACTTATATTAGAATAAAAATAAATAACATGAACACAATAGCATATGACAAAGCTTGTCTAGGGAAATAAACTTTGTGTATATATATATATATATATATATATATATATATATATATATATATATATATATATATATATATATATATATATCAGGGGTGCACATAATTTTTTTGGTCTAGTTCTCAAAGGAGCACCTACAGATGTTGCTTGGTGCTCACCTTTGCACAATGCTGGAAAATACTACAAGCATTGATCATCATGACCCTCCTGACATCCTTCATTTCTTTGGAGGTGGTGGAATACTAAAGTAATTACTTAACGTAGCTTGTTTCTTGGACATGCTGGTAAATCAGTGGAAATCTTAAAACCAGTGAAAAAATAAGCTAGTGCTAGTTATCAATTAACTACTTTCTTGAGGTCGTCAATGTTACCTTCAGGGTTGCCAGATCCATCAAAATTATTCAGCCAAAAGTCAGTCTAAAACCCACCCTTCAGAAGCTTAAACTAGCCCAAAATATATGTCTGTCACACGTTTGAAGCAAATGGCAAAACAACTAAGAGTGTTCGACTTAGTATTTGTTTATAAGGGATTTATCAGTCCATCAAACCTTTTTCTTTATCCCAGTCCTTGCAAATATACCGCCTCCCGTATTTCCCCATTTACCATATTAGCTAGTGACCTCTCTCTCTCTCTCTCTCTCTCTCTCTCTCTCTCTCTCTCGACTTTGTACACGTTTGCCCGCCGTGCTGAAGTAATATCCAAGGCAACCGGCCACGGCAATTTTTAAAAGTTACCCAATAAAACGCATCCCGCCACCCTTGAAAGTTCACCCGCGACTGGATTTTCAACAAAAGAATTTGACGTGAAAACCCCGAACCTGTCAACTCCAGTTACCGTGGCCAAACATAATCAAGTAAATGGTGCGCAAACACGCGTCACATTGTAATTCACGTAGCGCATCGTTAATTTTGATCACGCATGCGCACCTGCGCACCACTTATGTGCATCCCTGATATATATAGAATAAATATGGAGCAGATAAACCTATTGGCACCATGCTTAATACCAGGTGTGGGCTAGAGGGGTATAAAGACAATATCATGGACAATAGAGACAGTTACTCGAAAAAAGCAGGATATACTCTTCTTTTTAAATATTCCTGATTTCAGAAGAAACATTAATGAGCATGTGCCCCAATACTTTTGTCCATATGGTCTATCTGTACATCTCATCCAATAACTGATTTGGCTGATCAGTACTTATCTGTGTTGAGTAGTGTTGATAATGGATCTGGAACATCAGGAACAAACAAAAAAAACAGTACATTTTACTGTACTGCTAAGAAAATTTTGATTTTACAATACACTACACACATTAACACACACATACACATTCTGGGAAATCGCAATATGAGTGTATTATACTGATCTGGTCAGTTTGATGTCCTTTTCTTGCTTATTGGCATATTATTTGAGTAAGACATTCACTCAATTATAAATACCTCATAACTAGCCATTCATTAAGAATTTGAGGCTTTGAGCTGATATGAGTTTAAAATGCTTTAAATAATGAGTTTAGTGGTCTAAGACTTTTGTCATTTTTTCATGACCCCTACTTTCTGATGTATTCTTTGTTTCAGACTGCTGTCCACCTGATGAACAGCAGGCCCAGTTCAGAGGGGGAACGCCATCAGAAGAGGACACCTAGGTACACTACCATGAACTGGAGTCCATCTTCACATTATACTGCATATTCTCCTACGATAGACCTATTATGCTTTTTCACCTCCTCGTCCTGTGACCCTGCCTCATGGACATTTTTTCTCTGAGGCCTTTACACTTTTCACATCACACCAAGAGACTGCTGCATTGTTACGGCACTGGTATATCAGTCATGGAGTCAGGGAGGTCTCACCATTTAGCTACTGTATGTATGTGTGTTTGTTTACAGTCATTGAGAGGTCACTGTTGGCAGACTGCTGTATACTCTCAAAACAGTCTTTTATTCTTGCTTGTGTTGTTTTTTATCATGATTAATCATTTTTGTGGAGAATACACTGTTTGGAATTCAAATCTCTCATTACATGACCTCCTGAACTTCATTTTGAGGCCTGAAACCGAAGGATTTTTTATATATAAGGCAGAAAATCCTAGATTCCCTAAACTGCTGAAGCATTGGAGGTAATGCAGTTACAATGTAATGCATTACAGTAATGTGGCTACTTCTGTTCCTGTAACAAAATAACAGTCTAAATTTGTAACCTTTTTATCCTAATTTTATTTGCGTTATTCATCTGTATTCAAAAGAACAGTAATTATATTAATTACGCTCAATGCTATTGATGTATATGTGCATCTGTTCTGCCTATGACAGGTTTCTATGTGATTTGACCCATGAATATGAGCAGCACTGCAGAAAATATATATTTACACTGCCATAAACTCAGAACCTCATGGATAAAAAAAAATCATGTGCTGAGGAAGACACAGTTGTCATCCAGAAACAGCTCCGTAATCATAATGATTTTGAGGCAGCTCATTTTGTGGCTAGTTTCTGGGTGTTCAAACTGTTTCAGCTGCTCATTTTGATCAAGGATGGACTGACTCATCGAGCAGAACATTTGCATCTAAATCATAACTGCTCACATATTAGGAGATTTTACGGTAATGCATGCAAACATGCTGCATGTTCATGTCCTTTTAGCTTACATTTCTGCAAAAGAGAGAGTAACACTGAAGTAATGAGGTTACTTTTTTCAAGAAGTAATTAGTAAAGTAATCCCATTACAGTTTTACAGAACGAATTACTCATTTTGTAATGGATTACTTTTTTGAGTAACTACCCCGACACTGCTTTTGAGTTGAGTCACCATGCCATCAATGGCCAATAGCCTGTGAGCCACCAACATCATGTGCTCCAAGTACTTGTATGTGCACTAGAACCATCTTAATAATGCAACGTGGGATTGTCATCAAGCTTTTCCAAGGCTGAATGAATTGTTGCCTTTGCGTTTTCTTTTTAATGCATGGTGAAAGACAAGCAAAAATGCAAGCTTGTGCTCATCCCAGTTAAAGACTGGGTTAGTAACCAATATCTGAGAGGGTTTCAGATCACCATTTTGTGTCTTGGCTGTTCAAGATACAATTTTAACTGCTAGCAGTAACATCTCTAACTGGAGAAATAGGAACGTGGCAGTTTTGATGTAATTTAGTTTACATTAATTTAATTAATAGTCAGTTTTAACACTGCCCTTCTTACAAGAAGACACTAACAAGAGGAGGTCATCGACTTGGGATTGGGTCACATAGTCATAACGTTCCAAGAAAAATTGTTCTTTGACGCCAAAATCTATTTTTGATGTAGATCTCAGGTCTTAGTGAGATTTTTTTTTTGCCTATTGCATATATTGTGGTTAGACAGTTTTTTGGATATTTGAAATTATTGTCAACTGACAAACTATCAAAAGGGTGAATGTAATGTATCTCAAAAATGTTTCTATGTTTTTAAATGAGAATCCAGGAGCAAAGATTTTTTTCTTGACACTTTACTTGAAGACTATAACAATGCCTACTTAATACTGTCATAGGTCACCAGTTACATCACCAAATATCTCAGTTCATTGTAGGCCTTTAATAATATTTCTGTCTTTTGATAATAATTATAATGTCTGGTGCTAGATTTTTTTATCAAATCACTTGATTAATATATGACAGTGTTACGCAGGCCTCACAAAAAAAAGGTTTCACACAGATCCTTTAATTGATACCACTGAAGAACCATTTTTGTTTCTTTAAATAACCATTTAAAAGCCTGCTTCTTTAAAGAACCTTTTCTGTAAACGATGTACGAGTGTGAAGAACATATGGTTCTTTAGCTATTTAGCTTTCTCCAAGGACCTTTCGATCTCTGTGGACTCGCTACACTTTTAGAAAGGTTGTTTTCATTCACACAGCTCATTTACCGTATGCTTCTATAAACAAACAGCCTTTTATTAAGTTATTAATGGAACTAAATATATTTCTTCTATGGCATCACTCAAAGAACCTTTCTGTGGCACCTCTATTTTTAAGAGTGCAGATAAAGTGTTCTACCTGATTCTTACTGTTTCTCATTTAAAGTTCCCCAGTGTACCACTCCATCTCCATTCTGCTGTTGGCTGTGGTCTTGATTTATCATGCACTGTTCTGCCACACCAGGTGCAGTAGTAGTACACCTGGTGGTGTGTTACGCTTGCTCAAAGAAATTCCTGCTGACGTTCTGTGGCATTTAGCAGTCGTGGGGGCTGGTTGTCAACACAGCTGGTTTTCAAAGTCCAAGTGATTAGGCTGGCTAAACTGTAAAATATTGTGAATAAAATTTAAAACTGAAATAATCTTAAGTGTTCTGTGTTTCTGTTTTACCTCTCAGACTCCTGCAGACTTGGGTGGCTTAAGTTGCCTGGATGAATGCCAAATACCAATTACGATGTGGTTTAAACTACATAACCCTTGTTGACTTGATATTTAGTTTTTATTGATATTGATTAATTTTACTGATTTTTTAATTTGATATTTATTTACTACAAGGACATGACACAGAGGTTAAATGCAACATGGATGTTTTGTAATCAGGACAATATAGAACGTTAATGATTACTTTCACATATTCTCATAACAATGTCATATTATGAATTTTAATTGCATGCAGGCTGATATTTATTCATCCAGACAGAGCACATTACACCAGATATAGCATCTTTACACTGACTTCCATTCTCTTTTAGGTTTGATTTTAAAGTACTGTTACTGGTTTTAAAAGCTCTTGCACCATCATACATTACAGACTGTCTCTCTCTGTAAGCCATTCTTTAAGATCTAGTGCTGCTTGAAGATATTCTGTTTTTTATGTGGCACAGTACATAATCTTAACCTGGTTAGCTCTCACTCAGTTACACATTTCACAATGGTGCTACATTTTCAGTTCATTGTTGCTTATGATTTAATCAAAAAGGTGGACTTGTCATATATTTCTTATTTACAAGTGACATTTGAAGTCTTTTTTGTTTTTATGTTGGATCAGTTTGGCTTGTAGCTCATGAAAATCAGAAACCCAGAATCTCAAATTTACAAAAACAAAAAAGGCTTCAAATGTGTCACTTTACATGTAATGTATGTCAGTTCCCTTTTTAAAGTAAATTATAAACAAATGTATTTTTTTAAGTGACATTTTTAGTAACTGATGCAAATAGGCCTTCAGTCTTTTACAGTTTACCACTCATGTGGGAAACATTTTCATATGGATTAATATTGATCTGATTTAGATTACCTGGACGTGAAAGTAAATAAAGGCATGGTAATGGTTATGAGGCAAAAAATCCCCAAGCATCCCAGCTGGAGAAGCATTTTTCTTTCATTTAACCACAAGTTCACTGCTGTTGGACTGCATTTGAATACAACCAGATTTAATTAAACAAAAGCAGATCTTTTTGGCAGCAAACAAATAATGGCCAAATGGACAAATATTTTTTATTAATATTTACCAGCAGTGCCAGTATTAATGAAGTTGACTCTTTGTATGCTTAGAGTTTGTTTGCACCAGATTCTGAAAATTGTTTAGGACTGCATTTGCATTTGATTTGAATACATTAAAATATGCATTGCTTCATGTCCATATTATATAAAAGCAGTTGTCATATAGTTGTAGGAGGTACAGTGGTGCTTTCAAAGTTTGTGCACCATTTAGGTTTTTTCTATATTTCTGCATAAATGACCTAAGACATCATCAGGTTTTCCAAGTCCCAAAAGTAGATAAAGAGAACCCAGTTAAACAAATAAGAAAAAAAATATTAGGTTCTCTTTATCTACTTTGAGGAAAATCTGATTATGTATTAGGTCATATTTATGTGACAATTCTAAAAGGTTCACGAACTTTCAAACACCACTGTACCTCAATAATTATCTCTTTGTATTAAAATCATCATCATCATCATCATATACTGAGCCCTCAGCATTAAACTGAATAAGAGAGATGCTATTGTTGGTCCCTTGCTTAGGGCCAAAGTTAGGAAAAGTTAGAAATGTTTACATTTCTGGTCCTAATGTGATCCATGGAGTCCCTGCTTGATTGCTGAAAAACGAGTTAAATGCCAACACTTTTCTTCACCAGAACCTACATAACAGCATAAGACCATTCACACTTAGCTGCTACCTCAGTACCATATGGCCATAAGCTTATGACAAAATTTGAAGTTTTTAAGCAGTCAAATGCTCTGATGAATATTCTTCATTCCAGGCTACAAATGTCCTGAACTGTGGACACTTTGTTTTGGTTGGGAATCATGTTTATAGTGTTTGAGTCTTTTAAAACTGTAGCAAGTGCTTCATGCACATTGTCAACAATTTATTTTTAAATTTGGTCACTTGTAAAAAAAAATTCCATTCATATGATCTTTATATTTGTTAGAAATAACTCATGATTCCTGAAGCTGGGAGCTTTATTGTTTTATGTCTACAACAATTAAAACAATATATATATACGAAAGGACATGTATTAAATGTGTTTTTTGTTAAAAAAAATCTTTCTATAACTCATGGTTAGTATATATAAAAGCTGGGGGTGAGGTGTACAATCATAGCTGCGGTGCAGTGTTCTCCCGCTAATTGCATAACGAGTTCCAGGGTTTGATTGTGTGCCCTCAGTGTGTTGCCATACATGCATGCAATTGGTTTCATATGTGCACCCACTTTGCATCAATAGTCCCCAGACCATGTAGACCTCCCCTTTTCCTCAAGCCAGAAGATGTTTTTTTAAACCTAAATGCACTCTTTGTGAGCAATGGCCATAAATAGCTGAGGAAGACTGCTGCTTCTCTTATTCTCAGCCTCCAGCTTTCAAAATGCAGACCTTAGCCAGCGCACTCCTGCTCTCCTGCTGTTTCTTGGCTGACCACAGTCAGTATGTAGAAGGTGATGCTGAAACAGAACAGATCAGGAGCACATGGGATGACCCCATTCAGTTTGTCACCAAAGCCAAGGACCAGTGCTCTCTGACTGTGACAGGTAAAGGGGACTTGACCAAACTGCGCATCTCCTGCCAGTCCCGAAACAGGTCCTACTGGTGCGACTACCAGGGTAAGCCGCACGTTTGCCAACCCTTTAACAAAAACCCTCGGCACTTCTTCACACAGATCATGTGGGAGCTTCGCAAGCTGAGAAACGCCTGCCAGGGCCCAAGTATCCTCACGGCCTTCATGTGCAAGAAAGCATCAGAAGAGGCCCAAATGGTCTTTGTCACTTCTTCCTCACCTGATGATCTCCAGCCAGCTTGGGTAAGACCAGACTCTATGCATATTCCAACCACCAGGCACGAGGAAGAGGAACAAATTAGGCCAAATGGAGGAAGACAGAAACCTTCCAGATCATCTTCCAAATCCCAACCAACTAAATATCAGCCTGGAAGGCCAGGAGAGCAGGGAAAAGCGGTGGCTTCCAAACCAGGAGCCAAGACAACAAGACGATCAAAGGTGGTAAAACCAAAGACAACACCACCACCACCACCACCATCAACCAGTCCTGCACCTACAAGCAAAGCAAAGAGTTTGGCGCAGCAACATTGCTGGCCCTCCCTACAAGCTGCCTGTGCCTTTGTCATTGGCTGGTTTACAAACTGAAGAAAGGTATGACTTATAAAATCTTATGGAATGTGGTCAGTAAAACGTGAACTGTTATTTTTCATAGGTAAGTGTATAATACTTGAATGCAACCAAGTGATTGTGTGGTCTAATGACTTCCTTCTTGATCATTCTTCCACAGATAAAACTTTCTGGAAAAAAAAAAAGATTTGAAACTCTGGTGTGGTTCTATGGAAAGCCAATCACAAGTGGGTGATATTTTTAATGTACAGTATGTGAAAGTTCAGAATGGGACAGACTGATCATCTGGCTGTGGAATGCTCGTTATACACATCTGTCAGCTGTACAGCCTTTCAGAGGATGAATGAACTTAACGTGATGTCATTTGATTTGACATGTTTTAGCCTTTGAGCAATGTATAAGAAATGAAAAGCTTACTTTAGGAACAAGAGCTTCATTTATTCTCTTTACCCTCTCAGCTCTTCATGTATAATGAACAGTATGCAGTAACTGGCCACTCCATTAACATGTTGTATCTACACTCATTGTCCATTCAATCAGCTCCACTGACCATCAGCAGCCCTGCTGTGTCTGATCTACTCTGATAAAATAGACAATGAGTGCAAATACAAGATATATATCCTTAATGAAGTGGCCAGTGAGTGTATGAACATTATCTTGGAGGTAGTTCAAATTTCAGATTGTATGTATGTACAGTTATACACAACTCTGCATAGACTTGTGATAAAGAAAGGAACTTTTTTTGATTTTTGATATGCCCTGTGCTTTAACCCCTAGAAATTAAACAGCAATAACCAGACACTGCTTCATCTAAATGTATGAATGTCTAAATATATGATGAATAAACTTTGATTCTTTATACCTTTGTGTGTTTTGGGAGTGGAGTATACAGCAGAGGGTGCTAGAGTATATATATATATATATAGAGAGAGAGAATTATGACTTTTTTTATGAGGTGCTTTTTCTGTTCATTCTTACAATAAGTTATGAATATAAATATATAGTACTAATATATTCTATACAAAGACAATAATATTTAATATAAACTTCAAAAAGACGGTATTTCATGTGTGCAGTATTTTTCTAAATGTGTTACTAATTATAAACATTTAAATTTATTATATAAACCAATTTATTTTACCAGTTTATTATCCACTGAGTTCACCAGATATTTAATTTAAATGGAACATCTATAGATAATTATAGATGGCTTTAGGGAGACATCTAAATATTTAATCTCTTACTTTCTTCTTGCTTCACTCAGTCTTCTGGAAACCTGTTAGTTTTAAAGTACATAAAAATGTAATGCCCCAAAATAAAAGTGCCCTTTTTAAGCTTTCTGTAGTACTAAATGGGTGTTCCCTTGCATCACTGCAGACAAGCCAAATCAAGTTTCCTGTCTATAAAATTAACATTCCTTTAAGAGATTATCCAACACTTTGCTCTGTGTGTGTGTGTTGGTGGGTGGGTATAGATGGCCATATACAGTATTTAGCTCTTTTTGGAGACCAAATGTTCCTAAATATGGGTAGAAAATGTGTGGCAACATTTGTCTCCCATTAAGATTTCCTTTTGGTCACAAGGGTTAACGTCAGGGTTGTATTAAATCAAATACAGGAGCATTTAGCTTCCTAGTAAAGTAGTCTTTGGAAAGATAGGAATACAAAACCATGTGTTTCTGTGTGTGTGTGTATGCGTGCCTGCGTGCATGCGCGCAGGGGGTAGGGTGGGGTGTGAGTCAGAATGCTCAAATAAAGGTGTGTGCCCGGAAGGAGCGCTATAAAGACTGCACACGAGAACTTCAGGTGTCCGGAAGCAAAGCTGCATTCCAGCTCCACGCTGCGGGCCAGACATGCTCTCTTAGAGCTGCTTAACCAGGTCAGCATTTGGCTCTGTTTCAGCTACAGAAGGAGTACAACACTGGCCGTTCTGTTTCTTCTGGTTTTTCTGGTTTTCTTTTGCATTTATTTGTCTGCATCCATTCTTGAGGAATGCTGTGCGTAAAAGCCACTGCTTTGGTGGTCCTCTTGGCCTTTGTGGCTCAACAGTTTCTGGAGGTTGATGCGAGAAAGGGACAGCAAGAGAGGAAGGGAAGAGGAAAAGGAAAGCAGGAGAGCCTCACTCCTAAACCCACTTCACCTGGCCAATACAGAACTGAGAGCAAGTCCAGTGGCCGTGCTGCAAAGAAAGGCCATTTCTCCACTAAAGACAAGACCCAGTGCACGTGGATGGCCACAGAAAATGATGCATTTGTCCTGGCCATCAGCTGCACTAAGGAGAATGAGCATTTTAACTGTGAGTACATAGCAAAACCAAAACTGTGTCATCAGTATGAGTTCAGTTCCAGATTGTATTGGAAACAAATTGGCCGCTCCTTAAAGAAACAGAAGAAACTGTGCCGGGACCCCAAGGTCCTGGTCAAGGCAGCTGTGTGCAAAGATGCACACAAAGAGGCACATTTCAGCCTGAGGACCCCAGCAAAGACTCAACATCCACCTCAGCCCAGCAAGAAGGACTGCAAAGGACTTTCAGATAGAAACAAACTGGCCCAGGATTACTGCAGCAGCACCTGGTCTTCACTCTGCACCTTCCTCTTTGCAATGGTGGAGAATGAAGATTGCTTAAAGAAACATAAAGACACAGAGCCACCGTTTTAATTCCTATTTGAACTGTATTACTTTTAGCTTTGAGGGGTACTGCAGCTTAACTGATTAACAATGACAGCTGTGATTTTTATCCAGTATGAATATGCAACAGCATATATTAGGTGTAACAGAAATAGTAGCCCTGTCGATCAAAAATCTGGAAGTAGACATGTTAGGATTAGGTTATAAGGGGGTACACTTTACAAACCTTTGACTGTGTCTAATGGAAATATGTCAGTGTTAAATCAACACTATTAGAGTAAAATTAACACTGGGAGTGTTACATTTTGACACCCTCAGTGTTAATTTAACTCTAATAGTGTTGATTTAACACTGACATATTTACTGTGTATTATTCCACAATGCAATGCAAAACAAAAAGGCAGCAAGTACTCTGAAAGGGCTGAAATGTGGGCGATGCTAATCTGAGCACTAGTTAGCTTGGTGGCTAAAACAATAAATCTTAAACTTACATGTAAAATGAGTAAATAGAGCAATATTTCAGCATGGTAGCATTTACCAGTTCAAAGAAGAACAATGAAAAAAGCTAATGAAAACCCAAAATAAAAACAAATATCTGACAAAATTTGCTTCTTAAACTCCACTTTCGTACATTCAGAAATGTATGTTCTTATTTTCTAACACACATACAAAAAAGAGCTGAAACCCTCTTCTTTCTATTCATGTTATTCATTTCTGCAGCTGCTATTTAAATAATGATTGGCTGTTTATATTCACTGCAATCCAAACAATTAGAACTGAGCACTCAGTTTCTGTATTGCTGAAGGGTGAGCTCTTGTGGCACAAATTTCTGTTGCAAGATGAATGTACATAAAGTCACTTCAGTGCTGTGCAGCATGAAAAAAAAATTATTTTGGGGGACAACTTACAAGTGCCTACTCTTCAGCTGTACATTGAAAGCAAGTGCTACTTTGAAGATGTAGCATTTCCTTTCTGTAGTTGCTGTATAAAATTCCTAAAATTTAGGCATGCACATTTACACTGAAAATCCAAAGGAAAAATTCTGTGGTTAATATTGTGGGTGGTAAGCTGCATGTATGAGTGTAATACTGGTGTTTTACTACATAACTACATACTGTCATTTTCACATATCACTTTTTTACTTACTTACAATGTTTTCAGGTTTTTTAACTGTTATATCTTATAAACTGCAGTACACACCCTCTACTGGTAAAACTAATACAGCTCAAATAATGCCAAAGTCTTTAAGACTTTTACCTCTTAAATGACCGAGTAACAACCAATCTGTGATATACCACCTCACACAAACCTCATCTTTTTTTGACAAACAAAATATACGATTACAGCAAAATATATTATAATTAATTATCAATAAATATTTAGTTAGTTTTATACTGTTATGATGTATTCATTATTCATTGTAAGTTATTAGCTATTAGTCTTGGTTGCTAACAGTTCATTTGATGATGAATGGTTACTCTTCTGCAAGGAAACTTATTTTATTTTCTGCTGATCAGCTGATCAAAAGTAATCACATGTATTTACTCAATTCAACATATATAACTTTCTTTTCTCACTCTCATGTCATCTTTATTATGTTGGAATAGATGCTCATTGTTTATAATAAATCAGTGGCTACTTTTCTTGGTTTTGTGACTTTTTACTTGTGAATTGACATCATTCTTAGGGTGACAATATTGAAGCTCTCACATAAGCATGTACATGCTAGCCATGATTTTTTAAACAATGGAGAGATTTTTTACAAATTTAACAGTGAAGTGTTACATGTGTTTAAACTAGTTTATACTAAAGACTAAATAATATCAAATCAAAGGTTTTTCCCATCTTTCATGTAAAATTTAAAGCCAAACTAGAAATACAAATATTTGGAAAAATGGATGGAATTGTGTTGGTCTGTATACATTGGTCAGCCACTACTTGTATATACATACACTGTGCATTTTATCAGCTCTACTGACCACATAGGTGCACTTTGCAGCTCTACAATTACATACTGTAGTCCATTCATTTCTCTGTACACTTTATCCTCCTTTCAACCTGTTCTTCAGTGCTCAGGACCCCCACAGAGCACTAGGGGTAGATTATTTGGATGGTTCTCAGCACTACAGTGACATTGAAGTGGTGGTGGTGTGTTGTGCTGGTAAGAGTGGATCAGACACAGCAGAGCTGTTGTTTATAAGCACATCAGTGTCACTACTAGAGTGAAAAGAGTGCACCAGCAAAAACTATCCAGCAACAAGTGACCTAAGGTCAGCATCCTGAGACCATCAATGAAGGAGAATGTGCCTTCAGTTCTGGTCCTTGAATCCCATTTCTGGTTCTGGATTGTAGTGATAGTCAACTGAACTGTTAATGTAACTGACTGTTCACTTGGCACCATACCTACAAAACATACATACATACCTACATAAGTACAAAATCCCAGAATGGAATGGAATCAAGGTCCAGATTTGAATACAAGGAGATTAGAGGATGACCAAAACAAGATGTGCAGCAGATGAGCTACTGTCTCTGATTTTACTACAAAGTGGACCAACAAGGTAAGTGTATCTAATAGAGTGAACAATGAGTGGACCTAGTGTTTAAAATATCCAGCTGCTCTGCTGTGTCTGATCCTCATACCAACACACACACACACTAACTCACCACCAGCACATCAGTGTCACTGTATTGCTGAGAATGATTCACCACCCAAGTAATACCTGCTCTGTGGTGGTCCTGATCATTGAAGAGCAGTGTAAAAGAAGGCTGATAAAATATACAGAGAAACACATGGGCTACCGTATATGGTCAATGAAGCTGAAAATCAATGTAGATACAAGGCAAGTATACCTAATGAAGTGGCCAGTGAGTGTATATCCAATCTGAGAATCTACTACTACAGTTAAACAAGTTTATTCAGGTGTCCCAGCTGAGCTACTGTTAAATCGTGCTGCAAACCACAAAGATGAACATCCTTCCCTCCCTTTAATCAGAACATAAACAGCTCAACATGTACCTGCACAGCTCAACACAATCCCCACCCATACATCAGAGAGATTCCTGAAGCTGTTAAAGTCTGCAGATATAACACCATGATTATATGAACATCACATTAGGGTTTGCTCTAAAACTAGCTGTAAATATACACTGATTGCACAGATTCATACAGTAACACAACAGTAATCTCTGTAAGGCCAAATGCCAAAAAATTTTAAAGGCAACAAATTTTGTTGCTTCAGTAAAATGGTTTTTATTTGTTTTAAGACCATTATACATTTACCACCAACATATTCCATTTAGACTGCTTGTATTCATGATATTATATACATTTTCTTTGCCACATGTCACTTTTTTAGTCAAACATCTTGGTAATTGTGGACTGAAGTGCTATTTCTAGGTATATTTTCTACTTATTACCACTCATTACAACACTATATATTTACATTTAAAGCATTTGGCAGATGCTCTTATACAGAGCGACATACAAAAGTGCTTTGTTTCCATTAAGAGAATCATCTCAGCTAGTACAGACAGGTTAGAGTCCAGACAAACACTATATGGGGTAAAAGTATTTTAACACATTCTTTTTTTTTTTTTTTTTTTTTTTTTTTAAATGGTATTACAAAAATAATTTATCCTGCTGTTGCTGGAGTAACTGTCTCTCTTGGGAAGGCTTTCTTTTAGAGTTTGGACCATTGCTGTTAGGAACTGATTGCATTCATTGACAAGAGTTCACAAGTAGTTACACAGCTCAATGCTGACTGGACAAACTGTGTGTATTTACACATCTGTGTCAACATTGGGTGTAGCAAAGTAGCTGAATGCCTTCCTTAGAAGGTGTCCACAAACATTTGGACAAATCGTATTACATATTATCTCTAAAGCAGCATTAAATTAATTACTATTAAGTCGTCCATTAATTAAATTACGACGAAATCTCTATTATACATTATGCTAAACAGGTTTACAAACACCTGTGGAAGATTCCT
>BRDA01006514.1:168649-184117 GCA_036984385.1 Crenuchus spilurus
TTTTTTTTTTTTTTTTTTTTTTTTTTTTTTTTTTTTTTTTTAAATGGTATTACAAAAATAATTTATCCTGCTGTTGCTGGAGTAACTGTCTCTCTTGGGAAGGCTTTCTTTTAGAGTTTGGACCATTGCTGTTAGGAACTGATTGCATTCATTGACAAGAGTTCACAAGTAGTTACACAGCTCAATGCTGACTGGACAAACTGTGTGTATTTACACATCTGTGTCAACATTGGGTGTAGCAAAGTAGCTGAATGCCTTCCTTAGAAGGTGTCCACAAACATTTGGACAAATCGTATTACATATTATCTCTAAAGCAGCATTAAATTAATTACCTGCTGAATTATAAACTGAAATATTAATAGCACAAAACAAAAACATGACCAAAGACCTTGTGAGTTGAACATATATAAAGTCCATTCAGTGTTGCGCAGCCTGGAACAATCATTTCTGGTACAAAAATCTAAAAGCAGCTACTTTTTGTGTTCACCAGAAATTGTGAGCATATTTTATTATAAATCAATAAACACATCTGACAGTGTGTAGAGTTCTTTTACAAAAGCTTCTTCTGTCAAAATTTTGCATTTATTTTATGTATATGCTGTATAAAAACCCTACGATTTGGACTATTCTATTCAGATGGAATATCTTAAACAACAGAGTGGAGCTTAAGAGGTTAATACACTTGCAGTTGTAATCACTGTGATGATGAGTTTAAATCATTTTAGACATGTCTTTGATGGTACTGCAAAATATCTATGCAAGGGAAATGAAAAATAAAATCATAAACAGTTGGAATGTATAATGTGGCTATTATTTTTTATCTTCCAGTACATTGTCTCTAAATTGAAAATATGACTTATGGCCTATTTATGTGCAAAACCATTTCTAACAGCCCCTAGGCTAAAAAATGAGTCTAACAAAATCCTTGCATTCCTGGTGTCTGTGTGTGTCTGTGAATACACGAGAGATTATGATTTTTTTGCAGGACATATACTAATTTAGGCTTATTTCCATTTCATTTTCTTTATCATCTCATAATTATGGATTACTATGGGCAGCTTTCCACTAAATTAAATGTAACTAATAAAACTAATCAGTGAAAATATTTTTAGTGTCTGAGGTTTGTGTCTTTTGTATTTGAACATGTTTTCAAGAAGTTAAGTAATCACCAATAAATTTTGCTTCTAAGGCCTGTGACACTGTAAGAGAAAGCATTATCTGTAATAACAGACAACATTCAGGCTTCTAGACAGATGTTTCTGCTGTTCATCATACTTGTTCATTTGTACAGTTAACAGTATCAGTGTCAAAATTCACATCACGTTTATTTCATTATTAGTTTGTGATATTAAAACTTAGCAGTTGGCAATACACAATTCAACACTGAACTTTAGAAAGGTTTGTCTTCCATGGTCCATTCTACTGACCATCTCATGCTTAGTCTTGACCAAAAGGAATGTGTTTTTGTCTTGTTTTATTATTTCAGGGCAAAAGAACCACAGATATTTTATTGTGTTCTCATAATGCAGTAACTGTTGTTTTGGAACATTGGGAAATAAAGTTCATTCTGGTGTGACAAATAGCTATTTGTGGGTTTTAAAGAGGACTATACAGTGAGAAAAATACGTATTTGAACACCCTGCGAATCTGCAAGTTCACCCACTTAAAAATCATGGAGTGTTCTGAAATTTTCATCTTGGGTGCATTTTCACTGCTAGAGACATAATCTAAAAGAAAAAATCTAAAAATCACAATGTATGATTTTTTTATAATTTATTTATAAAATGTTACTGCTGCAAATAAGTATTTGAACACCTGTGAAAATCAATGTTAATATTAGCCTTTGTTTGCAATTACAGAGGTTAAATGTTTCCTGTAGTTTTTCACCAGGTTTGCACACACTGCAGCAGGGATTGTGGCCCATTCCTCCACACAGATCTTCTCCAGATCAGCCAGGTTTCTGGGCTGTCGCTGAGAAACACGGAGTTTGAGCTCCCTCCAAAGATTTTCTATAGGGTTTAGGTCTGGAGACTGGCTAGGCCACTCCAGAACCTTCATATGCTTGTTACGGAGCCACTCCTTGGTTATCCTGGCTGTGTGCTTTGGGTCACTGTCATGTTGGAAGACCCAGCCACAACCCATCTTCAATGCTCTAACTGAGGGAAGGAGGTTGTTCCCCAAAATCTTGCAATACTTGGCCCCAGTCATCCTCTCTTTAATACAATGCAGTCGTCCTGTCCCATATGCAGAAAAACACCCCTAAAACATGATGCTTCACTCCCATGCTTCACAGTAGGAACAGTGTTTTTGGGATGATACTCATCATTCTTCGTCCTCCAAACACGGCGAGTGGAATTAAGACCAAAAAGTTCTATTTTGGTCTCGTCTGACCACAGCTCTTTTTCACTTGACTCCTCTGGATCATCCACAATGGTCATGGGCAAACTTAAGATGGGCCTGGACGTGTGCCGATTTAAGCAGGGGAACCTTCTTTGTCATGCATGACTTTAAACCATGACGTCTTGGTGTATTAGCCACAGTAACCTTGGAAACAGTGGTGCCAGCTCTCTTCAGATCATTGACCAGCTCCTCCCATGTAGTTCTGGGCTGATTCCTCACCTTTCTTAGGATCATTGATACACCATGAGGTGAGATCTTGCATGGAGCCTTAGTCAGAGGGAGACTGGCAGTCATGTTTAGCTTCTTCCCGTTTCTAATAATTGCTCCAACAGTTGATCTCTTTTCACCAAGCTGCTTGGCAATTGCCCCGTAGCCCTTTTCAGCCTTGAGAAGGTTTACAATCTTGTCTCTGGTGTCTTTGGACAGCTCTTTGGTCTTAGCCATGTTAGTAGTTGGGAGTCTTACTGATTGTGTGGGGTGGGCAGGTGTCTTTATGCAGCTATCGACCTCATATAGGTGCTTCTAATTTATAATAATAAGTGGAGTGGAGGTGGACTTTTTAGAGGCGGACTAACAGATCTTTGAGGGCCAGAATGTTTGCTGATTGGAAGGTGTTCAAATACTTATTTGCAGCAGTAACACAAATAAACTATTTAAAAAATCATACATTGTGATTTCTGGATTTTTTCTTTTAGATTATATCTTTCACAGTGGACATGTACCTAAGTTGAAAATTTCAGACCACTCCATGATTTCTAAGTGGGAGGATTTTCCTCACTGTACATCTGTGAAATGCTGCAAACATAAATGTAAACGTATTTTAAGCAAGAGTCTTCCCGTTCTTGTTTGGGGTTTTTTCTCTCATTCTTGTTTAGAAAATGTGTTTAGTTCTTTGTAGGCGGCCTTGCATGTGCTGCTCTTTTGAAGTCTATTCACAGAATTTTGACATTTATTTTCAACTTAATATTTCTACATATTTGAATTTATTATTTGTTCTTTGCTTTTTTGTTCTAAAACATTTGAATGGTAGTGTACACAGACATGTTGTTGTGGCTGCTCCTTTCTGAGAATATGGTGGGAAAATTCCAGGTCTGCATGACAAAAGTGCATGAAGTGTAGGATTACACATCTGATGTAACATCCATCATGTTCTAATGAGAGTGGACAGTGGAACCCACAAAAGGCCAGGAGCTCAACCTTCTGCAGTATTTTACAAGATCAGTTAGACCATGAAAAAGAAATGCTGGCATGATGTTAATGACTTTATGGCAATTATATCTTGACTGGAGGATAAAAGCAGAATTGTGGAATGTGAATCATGTTGGAAAATAGAGGCGTCTTCCCTCAGGTACTAAACTATCAGCTGCCTGTAGGACCCAGTCTGTTAAGGCCAGACATGAAACAGTTCTACACTCTGTGCTTTACTACTACTACTACTATCATATCATGGGGCCATATCATGGTAAACTTTGAAAAACAGGGAAACCTTTGATGAACAAATATTATTTTATAAACATTATACAGGTATACAGAAATATTATACAGGTTTCACTACATACTATTCACTCATCAGTCTATACAGGGCACAAATATAAACTAAGTGGCAAAAACAGCTTGGTTTGAATTAACTGTATAGTGGCACTTGAAAATATTTGTGTTCTTAATTTATTTCAAAAAGGTAAACTGACATTTTATATTCATTACATGGAAAGTGACCTTTCATGCCTTTTTAATTAAAAAATTGCAGGACTTTCAGGTAAAAAATCAGAAATTGAGTTAACTATTATTAATCAATATTAAAACAAGGTTTATAATGTTAATAAAATGTTTGAAATATGTCACTTTACATGTAATGAATATAAAATATATTACAGTTTACCTTTATGAATGAAATTACATAAAAAATGAACTTTTCCACAATATTCACTCTTTTATTTATGCTGTCACAGAAACAGACATATTTACATGGTGCAGTAGTTAAGTCATGACGATTCGAAATGAAGTTATAAAGAGTGTTTTAGGTGAAACTATTTTTTGAATGCAGCAAGGCAGCCAATCAGAAAAGAGCTCAGGCTAAAAAGATAAATTCAGTCTCCGAAGAATATCAGATATCAGATAATTAACATTTCAGTAAATCTTACAAATGTCAATCTTAGTAAAATTTACATATTAAATTTAGTGAACTTATGTTTTATTTTAAATATAAAGAAATTATTCGTGAGTAGTGTTTTCATCTTGCAAGCAAAGGCTACATTACCAGTAGCAATAACACCAGTGACAATTTGTCATAAAACTTGTCTTTTCCAGGAACTTTAAACCACTCTTCATTAATCTTGCTAATATTAACTGCTTTTGTAAAGTACTTTGTTTGTCTGAAAATCATTGAAAAACATGAAAAACAAGAAGCTAAACATGAGTTTGAAATGAGCGAAACTCACCAGGTGCTCTTCGCAAAAGTCCCTCCTCCTTCTAAATATTGACCTAAGAAGAACTTAACTTCAAAATAAAGTGATCTCCAATAATATGAAATTCAGTGACAGATTATCAATTCCTTATACATTTTATTTTTTATTTATGTATTTAGTAGATATTTTACTCATTGTCAACATATGACAAAATCAGAATTAAATATTATTTTCAATGTTTATTATTAATTTCACTAAAATGTTGCAAATGACCTGAGAGACAAGGCATTTTTCAGGCAAACTGTATTTTCAGTAATGAAAAAAAAAATGCATAAAGGAGTATTCTTTAGCCAGAAACATACACTCCTCAACTATTTAGGTCATTATTCTAGTGTTTGTTAGCAATATTAGCTTCACAGCTTCAGTTCTACACTAAATAAGCAACATCTGGTGTTGGTCGATCGACTACAGCCACATTTTGTGTAAATAAGATTTTTGAGTCAAACTGCTGAAAACAATGTATTGAGTTGAGTTTTATTTCTATTCAAACAAACATAATTTCTATGACAACACAAAAAAATCCTGTACAAATGTGCATTTAAATTTTGAACTGAAAAAAAAATGAACTTCACCAAAATTAAGTTATGTTGATTCTTAGATCATTTTATTTAATATACATTGCAATTGTTGTTGACAGCATGAATCAATCGTGAAATTAATTTGACTGGCATGTCCAGGTCCCCGATATTAAATGATAAATCCATATGGGCAGCACTGGTGAATGTTGCATAATCATCTACTACATCTTAAGATGTTTGAACAATTGAATCATAATGCTCTTTCAGTGTACAGTAGGGTGTGTTTTGAACTGAAAGGGCGAGTGAAATGGGATTGGTTGGGAGAGAACAGCAGTGGTTAATGCCAGCATGATTTGAGTGTGCCCAGGACTGCTTAAGCCCTCCTGGGATAAGGCTGTTATATCCTCATTATTCAGCTGCCAGTGATATTACAGAATCAGACCACATTCCATACATGTACTTTGCTTTAAATCAGTTACACACAAATGTTGGAATCCTTCATTCATGGCTCAGGCTGTTAATTCATTCATTCATTCATTCATTCATTCATTCATTCAATCATTCATTTACAGACAAAACAGTAATTTACAGAAGTATCTCAGTCTCTACACAAGTTTTATAGCTGACAATAAAGTATAATTTCACTCCACTTCCGTGTTAAAACCCGTTGATGGTGTTTATAGGTCATTCATTGAATCATACCGACACTCCCTGCTCAGTAAAACAACAGTGTGCTGTTGAAATACAGGAGAAAAGAAATCTGATAGCAAGGGATGCTCAATAGTTTGGGATTGATGTGAATTACTTTCTATTTGAAGCCACAATATAAATGTAGCATTATAAACTATTGCTTTTACTTAATTTCGAGACCACTTAGACAGCTTAAATATCTCAGCAAAATGCAACTTTTAGAAAACATTCCTCATTCTAGAGCAACAAAGTAGTAAGCTTGGGTTAGATCAGCCTTGGATGTATCACACCTCACTTCTAATCTGAGGTAATTCAAACCTCCCCATCGCTGTCACATGAAGAGCTGCAGGAGTTTTTTCCCTGGTGGTTCCAGGTGGGTGGAGATTATTGCATTGTTACTGAGTGGACTGAGGTGGCCTGATGGCCCACCCAGCTCTGCTGATTTCTGATTGGGAGAGGGACTTGCCCTATTTTTTACAAAAAAAAAAGAAAGAAAAAGAAAGATCACAACCATGGGGTTTTCCAGAGAAAGGATTTTGGGCTAAGAATGCCATTGTAAGGATTTAGTGAGCAGATTTAGACTTTGGAAGTATAGCACACAAGAACTCACACGCCTGAATCACTAAGAAGTAATAGCAGGAATGGCACATTCTCACCATTTCAGCCGCTGGCCATTATATAAATGAAAAGAACTGGCAAGATGACGAGGTTTAAATCCTGGGTTTGTGAAAATTCATGATAATTCAATGTGGAATAAGTCCAAGAATCAACAGCTCTGTTGGGGTAATTTGGTAAAACTTTAAATGACTTCAAATGGATGCAATAAATTTATTTATATAAAAAAATATATTTCTGAAGTTCACTGTATACATAGTGGGCTTATACTCAAGATCCATTTACCATTTTCTCTGAATGAGAAAAGTTTGACTGAACTTCTTGGATGTTTCTGTTTACTTCAGCATGAACAGATCATATCAACTGAATTTGAAATGGATATTTTAGGGTTTACTATTATCAATAATTACATAAAAAGATGTGTAGGTTCACTGGTTGTCTTGGTATATTAAATGGCTACTTTTTCATTGTAGATCTCATAACCCCCAGTTCTTATTATAACCATTATTAAAATTCTGATATTTGTGCACTTAAAGATGTGTATATGTAGCTGCACTCTAAGAGTAATACAGTATCGTGGTGTCATTGTACCAACCTGACTGGACAATACAATTATTCCATCTGCTGGCAAGCAAGTGCCATTACAGACTCTACGGGAAGACATGCTACTGCACTGCATTTGTGTTTGTAGCAGAAGGAATCAGTCAAACTCTACTCATGCTAGAAGCATTTTTTCTCTTAACCATGTGACTAATTTGGGTAGAAAGGTTTAGAAAGTAAAAAAGTAAAAAGTATTAGTGCATCTCCAAAAATTTTAATGTTGTGAAAATATTTGTATTCATAATTTAACTCAAAAAGGTTTATATAAACCTTTTTGAGTTAAATTATGAATACAAATATTTTATATAAAATGTATATAAAATGTGTGACAGTTTACCTTTCACAATTAAATTATGAACAACAGTTAACATTTGGGAGGCAAATGCAGGCTAAGCTTTGTGAACAGAAGGTTGCCGGTTTAATCACCTGAACCAACAGAACACAACTAAAGTGCTTGAGAGCAAGGCACCTACCCTCCAACTGCTCCCCAGACACTATGGATAGGGGTGCACACCACTCTGGGCAAGTTTACTCACTTGCAGAGGTCAAATTCCTCTGTGTGCCCTATATTGCCCAATGATAGACAGACAGATACTTCTCAATGTGTCACTTTCACAATATTCTATTGTATGTGGTATATATAATATTCTATATATGTGGAAATGTAGTCTTGTTCTGACACTGAACATGAAAAACATAATGAATGAAAACATTTATTTGAAAGTCAGTTAACACATCATGACACTAAATCCATTTATCATGTTGAAGATTTAGTTTCCTCAATGTTACAGGAGCCACCCATTTCCTGAAGTACTGACAGTACTGTGAACACACTGAAATTTCACTGATTTTTCATTTTCTGTAACTATGAAGTCAGAGGGCCGATGTAAACTAAGTCATTCAGAGTACTGTAGTTTGATGTGAAATGCTATACTCTAGAGAAACATACAGTCAGAAATGCTCACAGGGGTACACAGTAAATCTGCCAGTGTTAAATCAACACTATTAGAGTTAAATTAACACTGAGAGTGTTACATTTTGACACCCTCAGTGTTAATTTAACTCTAATAGTCTTGATTTAACACTGGTATATTTACTGTGTAGCGATAACCAAACATGAGGAGTTTAATGTCTCCAAACACCACCTCACACAGTTTTTACATTTAATTAATTGACATGTACATTTGTACATGCAGACATTGTTTATGATAGTTTGGACATATGGCCTTGGCCAAAAATGTAACCTATACATGGCAAAGTAATTCATGTAGAGCACTGCAGACATTGAGTTTTTCTGCATTGTACCATTTCAAAACACTGCAAATAATAACTTTAATAAGGGAATATTTGAAAATCAGTGGAACTCTTCTTTAAGGTTCAAATACAGATTTTCTCTTAATTCAGTGCAGTTTGAATGTGACCTGCTTAGGCTGTGTATTGGTGGTGGTTTACACCCATTATTATAAAACATATAAAACAATCATAAACAAAAAGAAAACATGTTATGTTAAAACAAAAGATATGGGCAAACATGTACGTAGAAGGGACTGAATAAATATGAATCAGGAGCTGACATAAGCCAATCAATAAGAAAATAAATAATTAATCATCTCCACCACACAGGTAGAGGAGGGCCTTCCCATAATCTCCATCAGTGTCCTCCTGCAGAAGCAGAGAAAAGAACACATTCAAATATAAAAACTAAACTTTATACACAACTCACACTAAACTTCAGTCTAGAGATATCAGAGCAATTAACCCATTAACACAAATGGCTGTAAAAATCATATATCCAACATTTTGAATATTGTGAAAAAACTTAACTTATAAGTTCATAACTTAGATCACAAATGTTAAACTTTATGTTTAACATTTAACATAAAACTACCAGAATGGCAGTTTTATGGTTGGTATTGTTCTGTGTTTAGTAGTGTTGAAAATATGACTCAAAAGCAAAAAATATACTATTAGATCAGTACTTCTCTTCTGACATGCTCCACTTACAATAGCTGCACTTTGTAGTTCTACAATTATAGACTGTAGTCCATCTGTTTCTCTGTGTACTTTGTTAACCTCGTTTCACCCTGTTCTTTAATAGTCAGGACCCCAAAAAGACCACCACAGACAACCAGTGAAGGACAAGAGGCCCAACACAAACTGTGCAGCAACAGATAAGTTACTGTCTCTGACTTTACATCTACAAGGTGGACCATCAAGGTAGGTGTGTCTAACAGAGTGAACAGTTAATGGACATAGTGTTTAAAATCTCCAGCAACTCTGTTGTCTGATCCACTCATACCAGGGCAACACACACTAACACACCACCACCACATCAGTGTCATTGCAGGGCTGAGAATGATCCACCACCCAAATAATACCTGCTCTGTGGTGTACAATAAATGGAGCTGATAAAATGGACAGTAGATACAAGGTATGTGTACCTAATGAAGAAACCATTGAGTGTACAGTGTGTGTTACACCTGCCTGTATAGTGCGGTACACTGACTCTCCATACTTCTTCTTGTATTTAGCTCTGACATCCAGCATGTCCTCCTCACTTCTGGACACCATGATCCTAGTCAGGGTCTCATCATCAGTTCCAGCGCGCTGGAGAACCGCAAAGAGTAAAAGAGAAAAAATAAAATGAGCAGTTACTCTAGTGGTGCTCAAGATTATTTAACTAACTGTTGTGTTCCGTACTGTTCCAGTCTATTACCACTAAATAAAATGAAATGTCATTGGCATTGATTATTCATACCCTCATAGACTCTCTGAGGCATTCAGCAAAATAGCCCGGCACACTTTTAGCACATTTCACTGAGGAGAGAAAAAGCACCCATTACCCACTGCTCATTTCAGTTTCATAAAGAGTGAAGTGTTCATAACACATTAAGTACATTAGTTTTGAGGGCTAATAGTCTTTTCAAAGTGTGATATTTCTGGTACATTTTATTTTGATTCTGTCAAAACATGCCTTCCTTCAAAAGATCTCCTTTCTTACCCACTGCTAACAGAACTTCCTCAAGGTTGCCAGTGCACTCCCCCTGAATACTCTCTTCGATATCACAGCCGGCTAGCTTCTTATATGCCTCAAACACTAAAAGGAAGTTTAGAAACAATTATAAGAAACAGAAATGTACAGCCTTATGCAGACATTTGTGCAATCATTTGTAAAAATACATAAAATTTGCAGAAATACTTTATATTACTAGTGCGTTTAAAAAATAGAATATTGTGAAAAAGTTCATTTGTGTTAATTTCATTCAAAATGGTCAAATATTTTAGAACACTCCCACTTTTCATTTTCATTTTTGTTTAATGTCTCACTTCACTCTGAAATAAAAGCATAGTACAAATAAACACTTGGAGTTAGGAATCATGGAATCAATTTATAGACCAAAATGTATCTAAACTTTGGACTCATCAAAGTACCACCATTGGCAGATATAAGAGCTGAACACCCTCGTGACTTTTTTTCTACAATAGACATCAAATATTCTTCAGACAGTTCTTCACACATCTGTTGTAGATGTTCACAGAAATGTGTGACACTTATAGGTTTGCTTTGCTTTCACTCTTCTGTCCAGTTCATCCCAAATCAGCTGGATGGAGTTTAAGTCTGATGACTGTGCTGCCACTCCATGTTTTCAAGCTGACCATCTTGTTCTTTTTTCCTGAGGTAGTTATGACAGAGCTTGGGTTTCTGTTTTACGTCATTATTTTGCTGTAGGATGAATTCCTGACCAACTAGGCACATACCAGAAAGTTTCTAAAACTTTTGACCAGTAGTGTATATGTCACTTTACCTTATTAATTTAAATGATGAATAACAGTGAACTTTTTCACTTCTGATTTTTTATGCAGTATTAGATATTAAAGAATCAGTAGGAATGAGTAGGAATATTCTACTACAGTGGTAACCCTACTTACGAGTTTAATCCATGCAGGAGCCGAGCTTGTTAGCTGGAATGCTTGTTAGCTGGATGCATTTTTCCCATAAGAATACATGTAAAACTGATTAATCCGTGTCAGCCGGCCAATATACAGTATACTTTAATATGTAAATAATGTGTTTATATGGGTTTTTTAAAACATAAACGTGACGACGACGACGCTCGTGTAGGCTGGCCGCTAATGAGAGGGAGACCGAAGGTGCTCGTGTAGGCTGGCCGCTAATGAGAGGGAGACCGACGGTGCTCGTGTAGGCTGGCGACTGCATGGTTACACTTATTATATAAAAAGTAAAAGTAAAATGTATCTAACTTTCTTGTTCACTACCTTTTGCTACCTTAGCGTCGCTTTCAACAGGCACTTTCACTTTTACTGAACAGCGGTCAAAAGTATTGACTGACCTCTTCTTCTACGGTAGCATCTAGGAGATGCTATGACCGCAGCGCCCCTAGTGGTTTGGCATAGTTGAAGAAATTTACGCTACTCGTTAGCTGGAATTTTAGTCGTTACGTGGAACAAAAATATTCCAAGATCTCGACTCGTTACCTAGAATACTCGTTAGTAAGAATGCTCGTAAGTAGGGTTACCACTGTATTTTGACACAGAGCTTTTTTTAAATGAATGATACACCACACTACATAAAAGATGGTTCCCCAAAAGTTCTCAGGTAAAGGAAATTACACTATGAAGATCCATGTGATAGTAAAGCATTGCATGCTTTCAAATATCTTTTGCAATGTGAAACAGTTTTGTGAATAGATGAAGAATGTGTATTTGGTTGTATTTTTGAAAATGAAAATACAAAACCAAAAGAGTTTGTCTACTGTTACAACATACAACTTGCAACAACAGCTGAAACCTTTTTGATGAGGATGATGATGGAATCATATGCACACACACATACCTTTCTTCAGGTGCTCAGCACTCCTGTTGCCAAGGATGTTGATGAATTTGTCTTCATCTGTACCAAACTTGCCCTCACCAGCCGTAAACAAGTCCTGAAACACGATCAACAAACAAACACAAACATGCCTGAAACCTACACCTGGAGATCAGATTACTTCTGTGAGTTCATCTTAAACCTGCCAATCCTTCGGTCATTACAAACTAAAGAAATAATCCAACAAAAAACCCATAAATGTTAATCCCCATCACTCTTCATCTCACCCTTCAGAGATTATGACTGAAATTAAAGGTTTTCTGCTCACTGGCCAATTCAGTAGATACACTTACATTGTATTTCCACTCATTGTTTATTTTATTAGATACAGCAGAGCTGCTGGAAATTTTAAACACTGTATTAGGCCACTGTTCACTCTACCTTGTTGATCCACTTCGTAGAGGTAAATTCAGAATATTTTCTCTCCAGCAGTGACACTGAAGTTTTTAAAAACATAAGCAGCTCTGTTGGGTCTAATCCAATATACCAGCTCAATTCACACTAACACACCACCACCACATCAGTGTCACTGCAGTTCTGAGCAGTGTTCTGCAGTTCTATACAGAGAAACAGATGGACTACAGTCTGTAATTGTAAAAAAAGTGCACCTATATGGTCACTGAAGTTGTGAAAATGGACACTAATTGTACAGTAGGCACAAAGTGTGTGTAGTGGCCAGTGGGTGTATATTTATGCAAATTTAATTTATAGGTTTTATAATAATAATATGATATCACAGGAGACTACTGTATGCAAATGAATTTCCATATATCCTACAATTTTAGACAGACAGACAGAGAGATACCACATTATGCAGTCTTATTTTACATAATCCTGACACCATATTTACAATTTTTACCATATTCAACATATTTTCTTAGCTTCCATTTATCAAAATAAGGCTGTTGAGCCAGGATTTCCTCCCCCTGCACATATGAATGTGTTTACTACACTGCAAAAGGCAAAACACATAAAGATGGGAACTGATCTGTTTACCTTGGCGTCTTTCTCCACTTTGCTTTCATCCACCCCCTCCTCCCTGTCTCCCTGTGCAGAGGAACAGAAGCACATTAAAGGTCAATGTCAGCAGTGGGGTGGACTGATATGAGCCTACTATTTCCTGAAACAGGCCTGATGAGTTTTCTCCAACTTGGCAACCTTTGATATTGAGTTACTATAGAATACGCCTCAGGTGCATTTAATCCTCACTCTACCGCCACTTTAAGAGCAGTCTTAATCACTTAGGGGTGACATCATGGCTCCTCATGTTATCATTGAAGAGCAGACATCTGCAGTTTCCGTATCTCCGGCATCCGTATCTATATCATCTCCCATCTTTCCATTCTGACTACCTATATATAGAATGTCCCTGTAAATATGACCTTTTGCTCTTGGGTTTCCTTTTGTTTTGTGCTTGACCTTTCTATGTGTCTCTTACCCTCATGCATTTTGGATCACGTTTAGCTAACGTTTTGCCCACATCAAAGTGTTAACCAAGTGAGAGCTAAATGTTTGGCTCATGGGTATGACAGAACCATGGTCACATTGAGCCTTTGATGGTTAACTGTTTTGATTGCTAGGATGAATAATAATGACCAAATTAATTAGAATTATAGTAGTCTTTGTAATAAGGTCTTAATGATAAAAATGGCAAAAAATGTCTTTGGATCAATACCAAAGCAGAACCAGCCTTGGTTTCATAGAAAAATATTTCAGTGGATGTTTTTTTAAAGGAAACCACATTGAGTGTCTATCTGCAGCTTCTGTAATGTATAATTGCCAGTATGTTCTGAGTTGAGAGTTTTTCTTATTGTCCACAACAATCAACATATAAAAATGCTGTCAAGTTTATTCAAGCTACCATTCTATGAAAGAAAACAAAGGAGGTAATGCTCCAAAGAATCCTTTGTGCATCTTTATGTTAAGAGTGCAGTTCTGTTGTTCACCTGTATGAGAATGATCAGCATCCTCTGGTAATGTCCAGAGGTGTCTCCCATAATGTCTTTCTCCAGCTTGCCTCCATGTTCTAGGTTAGAAACATGAAACAGCAATTGATCACTACTGACACTTAGCTCATACAATGGCCTTAATGGCCTCAAACAATGGCTTAATTCATTTGAAAGGTGATAGCAGCTAAAAGAAGAACGTCAGTTGACACGGCCGTCAGATGCATTTTGAATTTATTTGAAACAAATTGAACCTGGCATTAAAGTTTCTAGGCCATCAATTGACACATTAAACTCTTAGAATACCTCAGTCTCATTTAAAGGAAATTGGAGCTGTGGGAGCAATAAGACTAGGCCAGCTTGTCTTCCACAAGTAGAGTAATGATTACCTTTCTTGTATACCTTGACGATCTCCTTTATCTGCTCAGGTGTCCTAGACGCCAGGATCTCTATCAGAACTTTATCATTGGTGCCTGCACCCTAAATTATATGAGATAAAAAAGAAACAGCCATGTGTTGTTAAATCTAAAGCTAAGTTTGGTTCACATTACAGGTCATCTGCTCAAATGCCTTCAAATTAATGTTTGTAAGTGATCCATACATGAACAGTAGTCACTGAAGACACTGAAGTAGTAGAGTGAAGTGTGATGAACTCCAATCTGACCATCCTCATATTACCTTGTATAACATACTGCACACCAATCAGCCACAACATTAACACTCACAGGTGCATTGATTATCTCATAAAAATGGCACACGTGAAGATCCAATATATATAAAGATGAAAAACAAACACTTGATTATTATAAGAAATGTGTCGGATGCCTGAGAAAAATATGCAACTGTGCAGACTTCACTTTGACAAGAGCCAAATAGTTTTGACCAGACCACTGGATCAGAGTATTTCTGCAGCAGCAAGACTTGTGGGCTGCAAGACTTGGTCAGCAGCTGTGAGTAACTACTGACGGTGGTCTCCAAATTCTTCATATCCAATCAACATCCATGTGCTTCAACAATAAGTCCAAGCCACAGCGGGTCACCTTGCAGCTTACAGGACTTAAAGGATCTGCAGCTGAAGTCTTGGTGTCAGATATCACAGGACACATTTAGAGGTCTTGTAGAGTTTGTAACTTGGTAGGTCAGATTTGTTTTAATGGCATACAGAGAACTGACAGCATACTTGCCATATTAGCTGTATATTGTTTTAACTGTTTTATGTACTAGTGCATCTCACAACATGAATATAATGAAAAAGTCCATTTGTGTTCATTATTTGAAAAAGGGAAAGTGTTGCATGTTTTGCATTCATTATATTACATTACAAAACCAAAAAAGGCTTGATA
>BRDA01006515.1:0-15713 GCA_036984385.1 Crenuchus spilurus
TATAGAGTAATTCAGTTACTAACTAAGTTACTTTTTGAACAAGTAGTGAGTAACTATAACTAATTACTTTTTTAAAGTAACGTTCCCAACACTGCTATTCAACCATCTAAACATCGCCTCTTACTGTATCTCACACTTTCTGACTGTGAACACACTCTAAACTCTCACTCATGCAGTCAGTGTGTGACTGATTATCAACTGATTGGAGTTTATAAGACACTGTATTTAACAGAGAATTATATTAAACTGTAGTTTTAACAAACTGCTGATCCTCTTCTATCACTTCTTAAGTACATGTACAGGAGGTTGTTTCTGCAGTATTCTTACTTTCATGTTATGGTAATTATACTACTGTTCTTATGTTATTGTAATTATGCTACTGTTCTTATACAAACTCCATTTCCAAAAACATTGGGGCACTTTCTTAAAAATGCAATAAAAAATGAAATCTGTAGTAATATATTAATTATTATTTTTTTGTTTTAGACAAAATTAGAAAAAAAGATTTTAGTATTTGCAATTACACTTAATTCCAAACATGTTTAGAAACAGATGCTTGCAATGCACTCAAAATAAGAGGCAAAATAAGACTGAAAAGTACAAGTCATGTTATTTAATCCACCAAAAGCTTAGACTTTGTAAGAAAGTATGGTTCACCACTTTGTGACAAATTTCATGAGAGAATTGTCAGTCATTTCAAAGACAATGCTTCTCAGAGCAAGATTACAACCCATTTAAATCTTTTACCATCTACATTTCATAATATTTTTTTAGATTTACAGAGTTGGGGAAAATCCTCTTGTCTGTCCTCACCAGTCTTGGAATCACTAGCTCTGTATGGTTCTGGTTTGCATCATACCTGTAGGAGCGATCTTACCAGGTAACATGAAAGAGGTCACATATGTTCCTACCAAACTCTCCACTTGTGTCTCAAAAGCCCATCACCACAAACTCAACCCTAAAAAGATTGAACTGCTGTGCATCTCTGGAACTACTGGTTTTCACTGTGATCTTTCCATCTCCTCTGAGAACTCATTGGTCACTATATCTGCAGAATGGAGCCCTTGTGTAATTGTGGATGAAAATTTATTATTTTCAACTCATGTTGCAAACCTTACTCAGTCTTGCAAATTTCTCCTTTACAGCATCCAGAGAATTCAACCCTTGTTTGTTAAATAAAGGTTCACGTGAATTAACACATAATTTTTGTTGCCTTTTTAGAAAGTGTTCCAACTTCTCTGGAAATGGGATTTATATTTATGTTACTATAAATAAATAAATTCCTGAATTTTTATTGACTAAACTGAAAAAGAGAATTTTACTAGTCTATTAAGTCCAGTTTAGAGAGAAGATCCTGGTTTAAACTGATCATACTGTTCCTGCTTCTGCACAGGCACTATAAGACACTATTTAAAAGAGAATTATATTAAATTGTAGTTTCAACAAACTGCTGATCATTTTCTATCAGTTCTAAAGTACATGTAGAGGAGGATGTTGCTGCAGTATAATGCAGTTCTAAACTTATCTTTTAAAGGTAGAAATAATGTAAGGAAGCATATGATGTGTGTCTAAGATGGAACAATTAAAACTTACATACTTTAATAAAAAAAATACTTTATTAAATTTTTTATTTATCTTCAGCATTAAATCACATAATTATTCACTTACATCATTATATTAGTTCATATATAATTGTACACATCTGATCTTCAAGACTAAATCATCATAGTTTCTATAGAATTTATGTCTCTGTGAGTACTGTATTGTATCATTTCTCATCTTCTGGATTTAGAAGTTGATTGTTCCTTGAGAAGGTCTTAGAAATAACTTATTTATCTCCAAATTAGTCTGAGGGTCTAAAGTCATAAAACAGGATGAAACTCTGTTGTTAATTGTTGAGATTATTTAAGGTCTGATTGCAGATAATACTGGCATAACATTAATTTAACTGATTTAGTTAATTAACCCTTTTTTAATTTAATTAATTTTATAGTTACACTTGTCAGTGTATAAAATGCAATGTGACACTTATCACTGATACGGGCTGGTCATATTACATTTATTTTCTTAGCTTTTCTAGAGTTCTTAAGTGGAGATCACAACTCAAAATAACAATCTGCAAACTGAAATGTAGCTCTGTCTGAGGTAACTGTCCTCCTCACTGACCTATAACCTGTTGTATTTGGCTAATTAAAGAAGCTTTTAAAAATATTTCTATATACCACCAGCATAGTGCTGTTAATGTTACAAATACTAACAAAGTCAAATAACCTTTAATTTTATATTTAGCAGAACTTTTTTATAAGACTAAGGAATAGATGGTACATGTAAATACATATGAAAGCTAATGCATGAACACAGTAAATGTAGATGTAATGATTCACCTGCAGTGTGTCCACAGTGGATGAGTACAGTCAGCACTAGAGTAGAGAGAGAAACAGAAGATATGATGTATTAATGTGAGATATTATCTGCAGTCACAGACAGAATGAATAAATCTGAAATCAGTGTAAACAGCTGGAGTTCAGAGAATCACTTCAGTTCAGACTTCTCGTCACCGCCTCTCTGTTCATCCAGGGTTCTAAATAATGAAGGATTTTATTGTTTTGTGAGTTGTCACTTTGTCAATACAGCTGTTAATAAACTCCATGACAGAGTTGGTGTAAATGTCAATGCTGATATGAGCATAACCTTGTTGTGGTTTTCACACAAATGTGATGAAGGTTTGGTATGTAAAAAGATGCAACTGTCAGTAGAGATGTTAAAATTAATCATATAATTGATGCATCGAGATGCGGGCGTGGGCAATTCAACATCGATGCAGTTACAGACCATGATTATAACGTGATGTCATTCATTGCATATGTAAAAGCAAAAATGAGATTAAAAATTGAAATTAAAAACACACCAAATGTTTTAAAAGCCAAAATATGGACACATTTTGGATCCTATGAGCTGACTGGGAAGCACAGTAACGTTCGATAAGCATTAACGTTCATTTCCATTTCACGTCTAAGCAGCTTGACAGTGAGTTAGTGTGACACTGCTGCTCGTTAGACAGATCCTCTTCACCAGCGCTGCAGCTCACTATCAAGACTGCACACTGAACTGTGTGCTCCATTGGAGGAGTGCATATGAGAGACCAAACAGGGTTAAACCAAGCATGCACACAAGCAAACGAGCGGAAACAGTTGTGTGGTGAGCAGAGAAACAAGCAAACAAGGACAACTTGAGCTGAGAGAGGATATCTGTGTCTTTGCACAGCTGCACAAGTCACTGCGCGCTTCAGGCTCCTGCACAATGCCGTCTGTCTGTGCTCGCCTCTCACGTTTCTCACATCAGGAAATACGTCAGAGATCAAAGGCTTGCTAATATGTCCATTACAATATATTAACAGTTCTAAAGGTTTAAAACTTTGCATTAGAAATGTTTTTTTATCTTGTTAATAATTTGTGTTACATTGTTATATTTTCTACTTCTCTGCAGGACACATAACAGAGTAGTATATTTTGTTATAAAAAAAAATTGTTAGACATTTTTACCTCTTCTGAACAGGGGAATCAAAATGCAAATTTACTAAGTTTAGTTCCATTGAAATCTTTAACTCTGTATTTGAATTATTTGCATTCTGTGTTCCTGTATATTATGCTCTGACAATAAGCATTTTAATATTTAAAGTAGTAACATTTCATGTATTTAATCTGATGTTTTTAGAAATATTATTTCAAAACTATGACAGTGTTAGAAAATTTAATATTGTGATAATTATCAAGATTGATCAATATAGAAAAATTGATCATAAAATGTTTGCCCATGTCGCCCAGCTCTACAAATGTGGTGTGCAAAGCCTTCCAACCAAATGAAATAATACAGAAAATTCATGTCCCACATCGTGATGCATCGCAATATCAAATTGAATGGTTGACATGATAATCGTAATTGAATCAAATCTCTGATTTAAAAAAATCAGTGTAGATCAGCATATTTTTTGCATAAATAAATGAATGTTAAGCTGCTTCATGTAGGTTTTTGGAGTGGTAACACTGTTTTGTGCTGGTCTGTGCTGTTTTTCTATGCTGTTAGCAGCAGTGATGCGTTTACCAGTAGTTTTCACACATGCTTTTGTGTAAGTGGGGTGTAAAACCACACAAATGTCAAATGACTGGGTGTGTAGGTTTTAACCTCAAATGCATTTAATTGTAACCTCTCCACGAGGAAGCAAGAACTCTCAGCACTTTCAACATCACTTGGCACAGTATTTTGGTGATGACCTAAGTGATTTATGTCACTTGATGTGAGGAGAGGCAAAATGCCCAAAGAGATTTTGACTGGGTAATTACTTCACCCTACACTTCTGATGTTCTGTCCTGAAAAAATACTATTAATAGTTGTTTATATACACAAATGTGGTTTCTGTAGTTTTTGCCCAAACTATCTATAATTCTGGTGGGGAGTTGAAATTCGGTACAATTTTGTCACATTTGTTCATGTTTGTTGAAGAGGAGGAATATGGTAGCTTTGAATGCAGAGTTTGTAAGATTTGTCTAAGTAGATAATTCATGTCTTATGTATTTGATATATACTTTTAAATACTTTGCCGTTTTGTGGCTGTTACATTCACTGCAGTTTTAAAACTACCGGTACATTTTATTTACCTTCACTATGTTGCTGTTATATTCATTTTGTCATGCCACCGGTCCATGTCTGAAATGTATGTGTGCTTTGTCTGTCATCTTGTGGTCATGTTTTATATCGCATCTCCTGATATGGTCTTTACTGTGATGTCATGTATTGTATTGGTAATTATTGCGTTCAGGTGTCTCTCATTTGATGTTGTTAGTCTCTGTCCTTAAAAGCTCTGTTTGCATCTCAGTGTGTTGGGGTTCATTGCTATGCTCGTTGGATTCCTGATACATTTATTCATTCATTTTAGTTTTTCATTTTAATGGAAATTAATACAGAGTCCCAAAATGTGATTTAACTTAATATGTTAAAATAGTTTAACTATGTGTGGATCTTTAAGAGGAGTATTATTTATATTTAATACTGTCAATATAGACATGAATGTAGAGAATAGTATATATCAATAACACAGGTTTTACTGAGTCCAATTAGAATTAAATTATTTAAACCATTATTATTTAACCCAATCATACAAGGTAATGTAAGAAAGTTAAACTGAACTTAATTTTAGCTTCATCGTGTAAATAATGGAATTCAGTAATGATAAATTAATTTAGAAAATGTAAACTACAACAAGGACATACTGTCAGTTCTATAGTCCAAAATGGCAAATAATATAGACTGCATGAATGACAGTTTATCAAATTGTACTGTTGACATATGGTTGTGATAATTTGATATATATATACAGTATGTATATAGTGTTGCCTGAAAGTTTGTGAACCCTTTATGATGTTCTATTTTTCTGCATAAATATGACCTAAAACATCATCAGATGTTCATACAAGTCCTAAAAGTAGATAAAGAGAACCCAGTTAAACAAATGAGACACAAATATTATACTTGCTCATTTATTTATTGAGGAAAATGATCCAATATGACAGATTTGTGAGAGGCAAAAATATGTGAACCTCTAGGATTAACAGTTAGTTTGAAGGTGAAATTAGAGTCAGGTGTTTACAATCAATGGGATGACAATCAGGTGTGAGTGGGCACCCTGTTTTATTTAAAGAACAGGGATCAATCAAAGTCTGCTCTTCACAACATGTTTGTGGAAGTGTATCATGACATGAACAAAGGAGATTTCTGAGGAGCTCAGAAAAGGAGTTGTTGATGCTCATCAGGCTGGAAAAGGTCACAAAACCATCTCTAAAGAGTTTAGACTCCACCAATCCATAGTCAGACAGATTGTATACAAATGAAGGAACTTCAAGACCACTGTTACCTCCCCAGGAGTGGTCGACCAACTAAGATTATTCCAAGAGCAAAGTGTGTAATAGTCAGCAAGGTCACAAAGGACCCCAGGGTAACTTCTAAACAACTGAAGGCCTCTCTCACATTGGCTAATGTTAATGTTCATGAGTCCACCATCAGGAGAACACTGACCACCAATGGTGTGCATGGCATGGTTGTAAGGACAAAGTCACTGTTCTCCAAAAAGAACATTGCTGTTCATCTGCAGTTTGCTAAAGAGCATGTGGACAAGCCAGAAGACTATTGGAAGAATGTTTTGGGGATGGATGAGTTCAAAATAGAACATCTGGTTTAAATGAAAAATGTTATGTTTAGAGAACAGAAAACACTGCATTCCAGCATAAGAACCTTGTCCCATCTGTGAAACATGGTGGTGGTAGTATCAGGTTTGGGCCTGTTTTGCAGAATCTGGGCCAAGGACAGCTTGCCATCATTGATGGAACAATGAATTCTGAATTATATCAGAGAATTCTAAAGATGTCAGGACATCTGTCCATGAACTGAATCTCAAGAAAAGGTGTGTCATGCAGCAAGACAACGACCCTAAACACACAAGTCGTTCTACCAAAGAACGTTTAAAGAACAGTTACCAAAAACATTTAGGTGCAGTTATTGCTGTAAAGGGGGGTCACATCAGATACTGAAAGCCAAGGTTCACTTACTTTTGCCATTCACAGATATGTTATATTCTATCATTTTTCTCAATAAATAAATGAGCAAGTATAATACTTGTGTCTCATTTGTTTAACTGGGTTCTCTTTATCTACTTTTAGGACTTGTGTGAACATCTGATGATGTTTTAGACAACAGTGATGATACTGCTCTCATTCAAACACTGAAATAGAATCAAGAAACTGGGCAGCTTCTGCCATTGTGGCAGAGAGTGAATGTGCATGTGATGTTACTGAGGCTGGAAGTGCATGTCAGCAGCCAGACTATTGCTATCCTTTCACATACACACGTGTTTCTGCTTTGTAGTCCTGCAAGGAAGAAAGGTTCCTACAAGCTAAGTGTTTAAACAGGTTTTGGTCCCCACAGCACAGCATAAACCTGGTACATACACACAAATACACATTGGTAGTACTATACTAGTGAGCACATTCCAGTCACTTGTGTAATACTACTAACAATAAACCTAAACTGAACCTTAGAAACCAAAGGTCAATGATTGTACTTTTTGAATTTTTCCAAAATAAAGTCTGTAATATGTCACATTTCTTGTGAGGACCAGCAAAATGTCCCCACTTTTACAGACCTGACATGCACTTCTGTCATTATGAGGACTTTCAGCCCCCACCAGGGTGTGCGTGCGTACACACACACACACACACACACAATTCCAAGTTTATGAGAATGAAATGTTTCTTATATGCATCTTACACTGCTGCTGCCTTATTTAAGGTGGAACACAAAATCTGAATAAGATGATCCCACTAAACATTAGACGTCTATAAACATGATGTACAGATCATGTTTATAATGTGTTATAGACATGATCTGCACATCTGTAAGATGTCTAATGTTTACTGGGCTGCTAAATTAACTTTAACTTCATACTGAAGACCACAACTAAACTCACACAGACAAATTGATACAGATACAGAATCTCAGAGTCTCCAGACTGTATTTAAACAAGCTCAGACAGCAGCACTGACTCTAATGAAGATATGAAGATTAATTACTCACAGATTATCACACAGAGTGGACTGAACTCCATACTGTCCCAGTAATCACTGACTGACTGAACACTGCTCTGTGTTAAACACTAAATACTTCCTGTATTCTTGTAGTTGCAGAGAGAGAGAGAGAGAGAGAGAGAGACAGAGACAGAGACAGAGAGAGAGACGTGTTATAGATCTGCATTGACATTTGCACATATCAAAACTTTAAATGGTCACTATTTCACTATTTAACTCCTGAACTTTATAAGAGAGAATCTTTATTGTCATTAAATGTGAGAACAATTAAACTTTGTGGACAACTTCCCAAACAGCAAAACACATTACAATCTACAATATTTACCTGAACAGAAGTGAAGTTTAGTGTTTGAGGTAAATGGTTTATAAATGTATCTGTACTAAAGTAGTTTACATGATCACTGACAAACATGACAAACAATACATTTATTTGTAGGTGGGATAGTTTTTTTTCTGCAGAGCTCTAAGCGGGCTCAGGGTTGGTCACTGTCTCTATATCAGGTGATGATTGGACTGTTGAAATCATTTGAAGGCTGTTTTGTTTTATTTTTTCTTCATACTGTTTTGAATTTAAATTAAATGCTAAAAATAAGTAGCAGTGGAAGGATGTTGATCTGCTAAATATGATTAATGATGAGAGCTGAATATGCAGAAGTTCTCTTGCATGGAAAAACAAGAGAGAAGTAAAACTACTACATATTCATATTTCAACATGAGCCCTTTTGGTTATGTTTCTTCCTTGTTTTGTTTTTCAGAACAGTACAGAAGAAGCTAAAAAGCTGAATAAACTTAACCATGCCTGGCCTTTCTTTCTTTTTAATAAATTCCAAAAATGATGTAAGAACTGATCTCTGAAAGATTCATAATTCTGTTCAGCATATTAAGCAAATATTGTTTTTGAGGGGTTGGGGGCTTTGGTGAGGTTGGAAGCGTGGTGTGTACTCTTTTAGATCGATAAAAGGTATGAGTAGCTTTGGGTTAGTATAATGCTGATAAATTTAAAATAACATTTTACCCGCAATTAGCAAAGACATATTTGGAGAAAAACAAGATATAGAATTTAATTAAAAGTCCACAGATCCAGCTGCTTGCATGCTTTGTTCATGCAACCAATACCACAGGAAATACTTCAAAGGTAGAGGCAAGAATAGATGTATATAAATAGCAGCACATTCTAGAAGTAAACATCACACTCTCGGTAAAGATATATATATAAAGGGTCACATGCTGTGATAATTACTGAAGTGGGTGTAACTTTACATACATTACTTTTATACCTTTTGGAAATCAGTTCATCTTTTCCCAACTTAGCTATTCACAATAAAATTTTACACATGGGTGCCCAAACTTTTTCATGCAACTATATAATATTAACAATGTATTCATTAAATCAACTGTATAACTGGCTCAACATACACTTTTGGCTCATTTTACTGCCACAATTTTGTAAGAAAAAAATTCTAATATAACAATTCAGAACTAATATTTTGCTCAGTTACTCATAAAATTTTATACACATTTACATTTGAGGTATTTAGCAGACATTATACAGAGCAAATAAAAAAAGTGTTTTGTTGTTTAACAAGGAAAGATCGCTAGCTATTTAGTGTTGAATAGAATCCAGAAGATACTTCAAGCTTAGATGCTGAGAAAATACAAAAGCCAGTATGGATGCCTAGATACACAATACTCAACATACACTGAATGACATTAAAGTAATTACAATAAAGACATTCAGTATAGTCACAGCCTCTAGTGAGTACAGGATAAAAATTCTTGGAAGAAATGAAGACAGCAAGTGACTCTTCCATTTCGCCAGGGAGGAGAAGTATGTTCCACCATTTACAGCAGGGCAAAAAGTATTAAAAATATAAGTAAAGTATACTTATTTTCTACCATAATTTACAAATAAATTCTTTAAACATCCTACAATGTGATTTCCAAGATATTTTTTCTCATTTGTCTCTCATAGTTGAAGTGTACCTATGATGCAAATTACAGACCTCTCTCATCTTTCTAACTAGGAGAACTTGCGCAATCAGTGGCTGACTACATACTTTTTTTTTGCCCTACTGTAGGTGTGAGGGCAGAGAAAAGTCTGGATGTTTGTTTTCCCTGCTTCTTGAAGGATGCTGGGTAAAGCCAAACTGAAATTGGTGCTTGAAGGACTCTTGGTATCTATTGGGTTTTGATCATCATCAAGTCTGGAGGAGCTGGTCCACTCTTGGCTTTTTTCTGATGGGCAGCTACAGGCAGCCCTGTAGAAGAGAGCTCAGCAGAGGAGCTACATGACTCTATCTCAGAACATTGAAGATGAGTCATGCCACTGCATTCTGGACCATTGAACTCTCACGGGTGATGACAGGAGCATATTTGAAATACCATTAAAACTTGAGAATGGAACAGCAGTTATAGTCCGCATGTCAGCTTACAAATCAAATGGGTTGACTTACTGTTATCCTTTAAATTTGACAAATAAATATAAACCAAGCTGACATAAATAAGTGGGGCAGATGTTATTGTTTGAAGAGATACCACAGTTATGCCACAGGCTAAATAATAATACCCCTCACATATAGATACATGTATAAAAATATGTAAGATTGATTACAGAACTTATGCTATCACTAAACAATCATGAGAACAGAAGTCTCTTTAGTTGAGGAAGTCATGGCTACATTTAGAGTTAAACAGAAGTCAGACCACAAACTCTTTCTTAACTCCTCTGTTCTCAGCTTTCTCACGCAGTCTACTTGGACAGATTGACAAAATGTACTCAAATTAAACTTGTAGCCTAACCCCTGAGACACGACAAAGCAATAGCTGACATTATTCTTCAAACTGAATCTACTTTTACGCATCATGTACAATGCTAAAAATGTGCTGTCTAAAAACTGAAGTAAAAACAGAAGAATGTTGCAACTGAGAATGTTTAATTGCGACAGTGTCAACAGAAGAAGAGTACAGTTGTGTACTGCTGACCTTCCAGAGGAACAGATCACTTCTAATTAAGCTAATTGACAAAAAGTCCATTTGATTGGGTTTAAGGTCTTCAGAATAAAGAGGGGCAGGGCTCACCTCTCAGCACAAGATTGTATGGTCAGAAAATAATGCAAATAATTCAAGATTTTTATTTTATAAAACAAAGAACTTGGTGAATTCATCATGTGTACACAATTACATTAAAAGATTCAGAGAATCTGAAAACATGTCTGTGTATGGGTCAAGGCTGACAACCAGTACTAGACTGACATGATCTACAGGTCTTACAGGTCTTCAGTCAGCACTGCTGATCAGATGTGTATTTTTACTGGAAATCAATGTATGGGCTTAGGAACACTTCTGAAAATCATTGTCTGTGAACATAGGTCATTCATCCAAAAATGCAAATTAAATTTCTAGTCTGTATATAGGAAACTATATAAGCTGGAGCTCAAAACACTGCTAAAGGACGGGGCCCACAGAAATATTGGGCCCAGGCTCATTTACTCAAACGTGAACTGAAAAAGTGTCCTGTGGATTGACAAATCAAAACGAGATTCTCAATAGAAATTCAGCTTGTTATCAGCTCACAGTTCATAAGTCAGTATCTGTGATGGTATGGGATGCATTAGTGCACATGGCAAGGATTACATGCACATCAGTGAAGGCATTGTTAATGCTGTGCACTATATATCCAGGTTGAGAAATCTTATTCCTCAAAGGCTTTGCTTATTTCAGCAAGACAATGCCAAAATACATTCTGCACTTTTAACTTTGACATCATTTCTGTATCGAGTTTAATTCAAACTAACTTTAAATAACAACAACAGTAATAATAATATATAAGATAAAAACATAGCCCAGTGAAAGGCAAGAGTGGTCCTAAGGTCACACTTCCATATGTACATACAAAGTGACTACATGTAGTCTTTCAGTCTAATTGGTATTACACACAAAGGCATGTTGTCATGCATATTGCAACACAATAAATGTGGTTAAAACAACAATGAATTAGTTATTAAAGGATATGTAGATATTTGGTATACAGTTAATCTCTTAACAAATGATGGGTTACTTTGGTAAAAGTTTATGTCCTGTTTCTGTATTCTGTACTCTCAGAAGTGAAATTCTAATTACGATAATAAAGGAAATGCATGTTGAAGGATTATTCACATGATAACAGCAGAAATACCACAGCGTGACCGACACAAGTGATGTCATCAACTTGAGGAGCATCAGTGACATGACGGAAGATCCTGTGGCTTCACTGTTGTCTTGAAAAGGAGTTTATTCAGTTCTACTGTCTGCTCAGGGAGAAGCTAAACATTTCACATCCATATTCGGTAGAATCCCAGCACTACTGTGAGACATGTGAACACTGACCCTGGGGTAAATCAGAAGAAATCAGAAAATAATTAGAGATTTGCTTCTTTCTGAGAAATCATAAAATGTTTTTAATGGTTTTTATTGTTAAACACAAAATCTTTAACTATATGTAATCCATAAGTATACACTTTCTCAGTGTTGCCATGTTCATCATTCCTATAATTGCTTGCATAGATATTATTCATATCAATTTAATGCAACTGGCAAACCACAACAGTGAAACAGCTCTCATATGATTGATGACGTGTTAATGTATGCACATTTATACACTTTTTAATAACTGTCACATTGCAATGTACCATCCAATTTAGTATTTTTATGAGACAAGGAGGAGCTATAATTCAATATTCAGGATGAAACATTAAGCAAAGCCCAGTACAAATCATGATAGCAAATTGTTGTTGTCATAGACTTTATCCTCACCAAATGAAGGAATGTAATGAAGAAAGATCAACAGTGGTTCGTCGTAAACAACATCCCACTAGGCACAGAACCTTATCATAACATTGTATCAATGCTGCAAGAGCATAAACAACATTGTCAGAAGATTGTCACAATTGTGCCTGCTGGGATAGTTTGACCATCACAGACTAATTAACAGTTTTTCATATCATCATCATCATCATCTTCTTCTTGTCCCGCTTCTTGTCCCGCTTCTTGTCCTGCAGTTTTCGAGATATTGACACCGTTCCAACTCCAGATTGTTCGGTCCGATTGTGTGATCCGGGCTTGTATACAGAATTTTGATTGGATGTGCGTTTTTTTTTTAATCTTCCTTAATCTGGGAATTTTTCCCCATAGAGAATGAATGGGGAGCAAAAATGCATGCTCATCTACAGTACTTCTGCTTGACCAATTCGCACCATTTCGGATACACTATATCAGGGCAGGCCCCCGAGCAGAAATGAACTGTTGTTTTGACCCGCACTCGTTTATTTGTCGTTTTATTGCCATCCCTTTTTCGTCCCATTGACTTACATTCATTTTCACCCATATCAAATTCCAGGCTTCCTTTTGCCAAACAACAACCACAATTGATATACTACATCATGGCAGGTAACAGAGCTCTAGTCCAGAGCCATACTGACCCGCACTCCTTTTTTTGTCATCTTTTCTTCCCTTGTTCCTCCCATTGACTTCCATTCATTTTCACATACACTCAAGCTACAGAGTTTCTGTGTCCCAAAAGCCACCAACATTCATGTACTCCATCAGGACAGATAACAGAGCTCTAGTGCAGGTCCATACTGACCCGCACTTCTCTTTTTGTCATCTTTTCATCCCTCGTTCTTCCCATTCATTTTCACATAGAGACATGGCAACCACCTTAGGTACCATAGCAACCGCCTTGGGGCCCATAGCAACCGCCTTGGGACCCATAGCAACCGCCTTGGGGCCCATAGCAACCGCCTTGGGGCCCATAGCAACGGCCTTGGGGCCCATAGCAACCGCCTTGGGGCACATAGCAACCGCCTTGGGGCCCATAGCAACGGCCTTGGGGCCCATAGCAACGGCCTTGGGGCCCATAGCAACTGCCTTGTGGCCCATAGCAACCGCCTTGGGTGCCATGGCAACGGCCTTGGGTGCCATGGCAACGGCCTTGGGTGCCATGGCAACGGCCTTGGGTGCCATGGCAACGGCCTTGGGGGCCACAGCAACCACCACAGATACCACAGCATCACCTTACAAAACAACTGGGATACCTTAGCTTGTGGGCCATGTTAGCAATGCGCAACATCCCGCGTTTCCTTCAGGAAATGCACTTTTCTAGTTAAAATATGAAGCTGATCCATCCAGGCTGCAATCATCTAGACTATAAAATTTATATTTGGACATATAAACATTTCCATGGGCTCTCAGACTTTTTGCAGCTTTTTTCATTTAGCTGCATAATAATTCTGCACAATAATAGTTGCCTAATAATTGTGCATATACAGATATTCTCTAAAGAAAGCCCAAACTTCACTTTTACTTTCTGAAACATTCATGTTTGAGTTTTATTGACATTTTGGATTAACCAAGAGCACTGTAGTAGGTGATTAATTAAAATAATCCTCAAAAATAAGACTTGCCTAATAATTGTGCACACAGTGTACATGCCCGTTAAAATTTGCAGTCTTCATTTTAACACTTATGTTTCAACACCTGTAAAGTGTAAGTAATATGTAGCATCAAGTTCATTTAAATACAAACCTAACGCATTAAACAAAACATTACATCCACCTCCTTGTATTTACACTCACTGTCCAATTCATCAGCTCCACCATACAGGCGCACTTTGTAGTTCTACAATTACAAACTGTACTCCATCTGTTTCTCTGTATACTTTGTACATCCTTTAACCCTGTTCTTCAATGATCATGACTCCCATGGAGCAGCCATTATTTGGGCGTTGGGTCATTCTCAGGACTCCAGTGACATTGATATGGTGGTGGTGATCTCAAGTGTGTGCTTTGCTGGTATGAGTGGATCAGGCACAGCAGCTCTGCTGGAACTTCTCCACTCACTGTCCACTCTATTAGACGCAGTTAACTTATTGGTCCTCCTTGTTGATGTCAGAGAGAGTAGCTCATCTGTTACAGCACTGTTTGTAGGTCGTCCTCTCGCCCTTCATTGATGCTCAGAGGATGCTGCCCACAGGATGATGTTAGCTGAATATTTTTGGCTGGTGGACTTACCCCGTGTCCAATCCAGTCTTATCAGCACATCACACACTAACACATCACCACCACATCATGGCAGTGCTGAGAACGATCCTCCACCCAAACAACACTTGCTCTGTGGAGAGACTACATATCTTAAATTTCTTAAATAATATGAGAAAGCAGATGCGTTGCAGAAGTGTTTAGAAGACAATATATGTAATGTTGGGTATCATTACCTTTGATTTACCATATAAATTCTACCGTAGTCTATCTGTTGCACTTCCTGTACAGCAGTTATATAAAAGAAACATAATTTTGCAATAAAATGTTTTTTTGTTGTGTTTTCTGTCGTCCAATTTGTAGTGAATATTTAGTCTGTGTGTTCTTGCTGTCCACACAGTAATTTGATTGCTATGCTCTTTCTTGGAGCATCATATATGAGCTCTGATTGATACTGTTGTCCTGTTGGTCTTGACATATTGCCTGTATATGCTAAGTTAATTTTTATTTAAGACATGTATAACAAAAAACATCCTCACCAAGGATCAATGAAAGGAACCCTTTTGAGACATAACCCACAGGCTTATTGTGTGCATGTAAACGCAGTCAATGATTCACAACTCCAGCCCTGCGGATTCCCACCCTGCAGACTCAATGCCATACACCTGATGCAGCTCATCAGCTAACTATCAAACTCTATATGAACTGCAGTGGGTGCTTGAACAGAGAACACTTAAGTGTTTGCAGGACATGGTGTCCCTAGCACTGGAATTGAGAAACACTGATGTATTAAATTGGGAACAAGTTGATACTACAGAAAATACTATTACTACTGCTACTATTATGACGATGAACCAAATAAAAGAATAATCCATTACCTGCCAGATATTTTATACTGTCCAATTTGTGGGATTCCAGCATGGTTTTCAGGCCAGCCACTTCTGTGTCAATTTTCACATTATTGTACGTGTGTTATTCGGACACCCAATACAGAGTTTTCCCAAGGAAAGTAACTAGGAACCACTCCTACAAAAAACAATATGTACAGAATTTATTTTTAATTGAA
>BRDA01006515.1:23887-44576 GCA_036984385.1 Crenuchus spilurus
CAGTCATGATTCATTATATCTGAGGTGAGATTTTTTTTCCACATATATTTCATAATGAACATGAGTTATGTGTATCATATGAAAGAGAAACAGTAAACTGTGAGGCACTTGTATGTGAACAGTATAATTAGTATAAGCAAGGGTTCTTCAGATTGATGAGGAATACGTAGATGGCTTTAAGATTAAGATGAACTTTTTTGCCAATGTGATTGCACACAACGGAATTTGGCCTCAGCATTTAACCCATTCTTACAGTGAAGCACAAACACATTAGTGAACACACTGGGCTGTGAGAATGTGTGCCTGAAGCAGTGGGCAGCCCTTATCCAAGGCGCCTGGTGATCAAACCAGCAACCTTTTATAAAAACCCTTGAAGAACCATCTCTTTTAGTGTAGGAACACTAAGCCTTCATTTATTAGCTGTTTCGTTTCTCTTACTGCTACTGAAATAATGAACATGTGATGTATTTAACGTTAAGCCTTTTCTTTATAATTGGTTTAAATGGGGGGCCTTAAGGTAACCTGTATCTTTTGGATCAGGGTTCCATGTCTTATGTACACAAGAGCAGTAATAAGAGGTGTTCCTGGTCAGTTTTAGTCATCATTCATGGTTTATTTTGATCAATGTGAGGTATTTTACACTCTGTACACTTCAGGGTTCACTGTGTTTGTCAGTCTGACTGTCAACAGTAATGTGTGACGCTGAAGTGATCGAACACGTACAAAGTGTTGTAGTCAGTGTTACCTCTGAACAACGTCTTCAGTCCTCTCAGTAAAGACACATTATCCACCGCAGACTTACACTTCATCTGGGTAAAAGGAAGTCCCAGCGCAAAAACAAGGTCCGGTTTCCATTTCTGACAGAATGGAAATAGTCTGTGAAAACTAGCGCTCTCTTTACGAAGTGCGACACGGTGTCCATCCGCATTTACACACACCGCGGGCAGCTGTGAGCGGCTTATCCGCCTCAGAGCAGCAGCGCTGCGGACACAAACAATCCGCTCTCCGCGGCTCAGACCACCACCCACAAAACGCCAGCAGCTGCTTTTATTTATTGCCCTAAAAACACTCGGACATATCATATTGCGAGAAACGTTCACAAGCATTATTTACGTTCTTTTTTGGCTGTTATATTGTGTTAGGAAAAGAAAACAACTTTTCCTCCTTCCTCAAAGACAGATCACAACTTCCGGCTCCATACCAGAGGGCGTGACTTCACTAATAAACACTGTACACTTTAGCTAGTATGTTTAACACTGTACTCATATATTAATAAACCTTATATACAACAAAACAGTTTACATATGTGTGTGTGCTTCATTCTGTAAGAGTAATGTTAATATACTCATATTTTTTAACCACATTTCACATTAGTGCTTTATTCTGTAGTATTTACTACTACAGGACCAAACACCATAATGTCACACAGAGCTTATGGCAAAATCTAGTTTATAAATTGACAAGGTACACATGTTTATCACTGGCTGAAGATGACCACTTTGCATCAAAAGCAAGAGTCACCTTTAAATGACAGAATTTTCATGTTTGTTCTGAGTATATTTGTTTATTTGTTAAGCTCCTAGTAAGCATGAATATATTCTGTAAGTGTCCCTCATTGGGTACAAACCAGTGTATAAAATGAGTTATTGCTTTCAAAGTAGGTATTTAAGAAAGTACAGGAAAATTAATAATACAGTATCAGTATTTTTTTTACAGTACATCATTTGTAGTAAAATACATCAACACAATGTCTGTTGCCTTTGTTGTAGGTGGTACATAAGCTGTAATCAGTGAAAATTCACAAAATACAAAAGTCCACAGTCTGCACTTGATTGCACGAGTGCTTAATGATAAAAAAAATCTGAAAATAACATTTCCTTTTCATAGCTTAACTGAAATAATGCTGATGGACAAACTTTACCAGGTTCCTTCTTTCGCAGGCTTTTCAAGCTGAGTGTTGACAAAGCGCTCTACTTCAAACAACAAAAACATGCAACTCACTAGCAAGTGTGCTACAGTCTCCAGTGCTCATAGTTGAGCATGTACAAAATGGCATGCAGTAACAAAGGAAACCTTGAAGGACATGCTGATGCAATTTAGCATCAATATAAATTCTATACTGTAATCAAAGCAACAAATAAATTAATACAGATTTAAAGAGCAAATGTGAACAAGAGAAGCTAATACTGCAAAACATTGTTCTTTGCTCATTCTAAGATAAAAGGCAATGCTACTAAATAGTAATATTAATACTGTAGCATTATAAGTTGTCTTTGGGCTACTCATTTTCTCAACTCAGACATGTACTTTTCACTTCTTGAATGGAGATATAATGAATTTGGTGCTCATAGTGTCATAGTGTGGTGCTCTAATGAATATTTAAATATAGTAAGTGTTGGTATTGGTTTTAAAGCCTGGTTTTCTGTCAGTATTTTTAATTAAAAACATTTTTGTAAGGGTAAGTGAAGTCAGGCTGTAGTAATAGCATAATAGCTACTTGAGCTTTAACTCCATAACTTGCCATCATCTCCTTGTAGAAATACAATACCTTTTCTGAGGTCACTTTTGGGGAGACTCTAAAGAGGCATCAGCAGCCTCTATAAATATGTGAAACGTGTACTACAGTTAAAAGCCACTTCCTGGTTGCAGCTCAGGCCAGGAAAACCACACACACTGAGAGCACAACTGCAATTACAGCCACGGCAAACAGCAGCACCACTACAAACATTTGACTGCGGTCACAGAAGCTTCCAGGCGCCTCCTCGTCAAGAGATAAAAGGGCTAGAGATGCACTGTCAGCACTGACTGGATCAGCATACTGTGGTCCTCTTGCCTCCACTGTCCAGCGAAGTACATTCACCTTCATCTCCATGTCCTCCAAAGTACGGTCCACCTGCGAAATCTCCTGCTCCAGCTGGCTCTGGTCCAGGCCCTCCATGCTGGCTGTCTGCACGCCACTCTGCTCTTGCAGGTCAGGCATGCTCAGGGCACGGGCCGCAACTTCAGAGGCACCTCCTGCACAACACAGCACGTCCATACAATTCTAGTTTATATAATGTCCTTCAAAACAATACTAAAATATGCCATGTGCTGTAGTGTAATATTAAATGTGCCCAATTTTTTTCCATTCCTGGAAATGTGCCCATTTTTAAGTCTTAATCACACTCCCAGACTAGCTCCAGTTCTGAGGAGACAATGACGACTGCTATCAACATGTGTCGTATGTAATGTTACAGTTTAAAGAATTGATTCACTGTTTGAAGATTGTATGATAGCCTACATTCAGGTAGATTGTATACCTTTACAAATCAAATCTACCATCACCTAGTAGTAGGATTCAAGTCCTGTAACCCCAGCTCCTCATCTCTGGGTTGCCTTGCGTCTTGAAAATACATTTACTAGTGATGTTGTGGACTCACTTGCAAACTTCAGGTTGAGTTTTAAACAGCAGTATTTTGTAAAACTAGATGTGGAAGATAGAGGTGGTTAGCAGATAGCAGCATGCAGTCCTCTCTGTTGGCCAAAAGTAGTACAAGACAAGATGTGATCTAATGTCAGGTCTTTGTTAACACTAGAAGCACAGATGCTACGAAATTTCTCTACTGAGCTATAGCCACAAGTCATTTTTTTGTAGCTACAGGTCTATTTTTACTGCCAAAATGTTCAAAACAAATATTAATTATATAGGCTCATAGGCTCAGAAGTCACTGAATGTTTTGCAGTAAACATGTCCTCGCCTTACTCAAGCATCTATTTCTCTCCTTTAAAAAAAGGTAGCTTGAGCAATAGCTTGTTCCCCTTATCGTAAAAAAGTCAGTTCTGAAAACATACTTTCAGCTGTTATTTGCACAGACCAGATAGTTTACTCAGAACAGGCACTCTTTCTCTAATCTTAGACATCTGTTTAACATGAGCTACAATATATCTTCCTGTAATACTCAGGAGGCCTTGATGTCATTGGATGCTGAAAAAGCACTTGATAAATTAGAATGTAATTACACAATTACACTATTATACACTAGAGAAAATTGGTTTTGAGAAAGGTTTTATTTCTTAGATTAGGTTATTTTGTTCTTCGCAAGCCTTGATCAGTGCAAGTAATATCAAGCCAAGTAATATACAAGATAGGGATTCTTGAGCCCCCTGCTGTACACAATTGGTAATTAATTTCTCTCTGTAGTGCTTCAATCTAATCCAATTATTCATTCATTCATTCATTATCATACCCGCTTAATCCTTATTAGGGTCGCGGTTAGTCCCCCACCCCCTCACTGGGCGCAGGGCAGGGCATTACACTATTCAACTAAGCCCAGGACAGGGCGCCAGTCCATCGCTGGGTGACACACACACACACAGACACACCTACGGACAATCTTCAGAGTACCCAATTCACCTGACCTCCATGTTTTTTTTTTTTGGACTGTGGGAGGAAACCGGAGACCCCGGAGGAAACCCACGCAGACACGGGGAGAACATGGAAACTCCGCTCAGATGGGGAATCGAACCCAAGACCCCAGCGCTGAGAGGCGAATGTGCTAACCACTAAGCCACCGTGCCCCCCCTAATCCAATTATTCCAGGCATATTCATGTATGATACAGAGCTGAAAGTTTCCCTCTATGTGGACAATCAAAATGTATGTGTTTCTAATCTGCCAATACCTCTCCCTGCTGCTCTTAACACTCTTCAGTCTTTTGGTCAAGTTTCAGGGTAAAAATTAACTTACATAAAAGTGTAATTTTCTATTAATATAGCTGCTAAGAGTTTTAATAGTTTAAAAATTTTTTACACATACTAGCCTTTAAAATTAGCTTAAAATAGCTTTACATATCTGGTATACATGACACACAAAAACCTTAAGACATAAACCTTTGTTGACTCAAATTTTGGAGGACTGTGAACGCTGGTCTGTACTCAGTCTATCATTGCTAGAGTTAACTTGGTTATGATGAACATGCTTCCATTGTTTTCCTACTTATTTCAATATATATTCTCTCAGACCTTTTTTCAGTCTCTTTTTATGCCCTTTTGATCACTAATCTTTTTCCCCCATCCCTAGCAGATGGCCTTCTTTTTAAATGGGTAAATTTCAATATGAATACCTTTTAAGGATGTACATATCTTTCAGCAACTTTCAGATAGGTGTTCACTTCCCAGGTAACATTTTTTTCAAATGTTGAATTTTTTAATGTTAAAATGTATCATTTAAAAGACTGATCATGTTGACCCTCACTAACCTCACCTTTAAGTGTTTTTACTGTAGCTTTAGGGCTCCTAAGTTTCTTCTCAACAATTTTGTTCATCATTTTTAGGCATGTCAATGTTATTGCGTTATAAAACATTATAAATAATATTTTTTTTTTTGTTAAGACATTTTGACACTGTGCACAACCTGTAGTTCCAGGCTGCATTACATGCTGGCTGTACAAAGTGGGTTTACAAGCTCATTCAGAGCACTTTTCAGATCAGTAGCAGCTTAATATTCTTTTCAAACAGGAACAATAAAACATCAGTGAGGTGGGACATACATATAGTCATGTGTTTTCTTGTTCAAAATGATAACTTCCAGCTTTTAACAGAGTACAAATCTACAAATGCTTTGTTAGATTGTTTTCAAAGCTGTGAATAATGGCTTCAAATACAACAATAAGAATTAAAGGGGCAGAGCAAATTAAATACAGTCTCACTGTTAAGAGCTACACCTGGTGGTTTGTAGGGCTTTCCAAAAATGAACTGAATGTTCAGAAATACATTTCACACTATATGTACTTCATTCATTCATTATCACACCCGCTTATTTCTAATCATGGTCGCGGTTAGTCCCCTACCCCCTCACTGGGCGCAGGGCAGGGCAGTACACTATTCAACTAAGCCCAGGACAGGGCACCAGTCCATTGCTGGTTGAACACAAATGCACACGCACACACATACACATACAAACACAGACATATGGACAATTTAGAGTAGCCAATTCACCTGACCTCCATGTTTTTGGACTGTGGGAGGAAACCGGAGACCCCGGAGGAAACCCACGCAGACACGGGGAGAACATGGAAACTCCGCTCAGATGCAGACTCGAAGACCACAGCGCTGAGAGGCGAACGTGCTAACCACTAAGCCACCGTGCCGCCCCCATATGTACTTAATCATGCAATTAACTACTCAACATGAGATTAATAACACAATTAACCCTTTGACAGTGGTGATTTCTGATATGGGTGATATGAGCAGCTGCTCAGGATGGCATCTCCTCAAGGATGGGACAAGTGCCCAGCCCTGCCCCTGCCATCCCCTTCAAAAAATAAAATGCATTATTTCATATAGCCTGTCTAGCCTACATATCAGTTTCCTATCGCCCACTTGTAGGGAGTGAGCGCCCTCCACCAGCTGCAGTGTGTGTAGCTTGGTGCTGAACTACAGTATTAACAGAAAAATAAAACACTTAAATATTTATTTTACTTGCACAAACTCGGAAAATTGTTTTATACAACCTGATGGCAGTCAAAAAGTGCTTTTATAATATGCATAGTTCCGGTCCAAAAATATGATTGGTTTATCCGTGTTCAGAGACGTTGTAAAATCTACGATATACCATGGCACTGGAAGGGTTGTTCACCCAGGACACCAAACAGGCTAGGACCACCCCTGGCTTGACATAATGCAATTAATTGCCTGATAAACTACTTAACATAATACAATTAATTGTAGCTAAATATTTTTGTTATTCATACAGCTCTTTGAATGGGATTTTTTTATTGTCCACAAACAGATCTGTCCATAAGAGTCCATAGGAATAATGAAAGTTTAACCATATCAATTATTCATATGCAGACTGCTTAACTCTCCTGTGGTGCTTTATTACATAGTGGAATCTATACAAAGTGGACTAAAACAAACAAAATTCAGAATTCAAGATGGAATACTGCTATTGTTTAAGCTATATGGCATATTTTATCCACTTTTTGCCTCACAGCCAGGGGTGTAGTAGTGTGGTGAAAAGTGGGACTGAGTTACCAAGGCCCCAAGTGGATGGAGGGCCCTTGAGGAGTCTGGAATTTTATTTTCCTTTAAATATTAAAGGAAATAATATTTAATAATGGACACTGGGGCTGGGCACTGCTTGTGCATAAGGCACAGATTTTGGTGCTACACCTTTGCTCACAGCTCCAGTGCAAATCTGAAGAAATTCAGGGCCCTAGTTATGTCTTTGCTAATTGGGTGCAGTGGGTACACAAGTTGATCAAGGGTATCTAGGCTATTATAAATGCTCTTATATGGACACTGTGTATTGTTTAGAAAAGATGAGAATTTGGCTTCAACATTGAGAATAAAGAAAGTAAGACTGTGAATCATGGCACTATCACACAGATATTCTTTCAAGTGCTCACCCTGCATGCCAGTCTGCACCATGGCACTGTTTTTGGCCACAGAGAAACAGTTGCCCATGTGGTAGACCTTGCACATGTCTGCATGGAAGAGCTCCAGGCAGGAGGAGAAGGCCACCCACTGCAGCTCTGTTTCTTTCCTCTCCAACTCAGACACTGTTTTGTCCCGCAGTCGAGCTGTCAGATGGTTGCGGCAGGACAATGTGAGTGTCTGAGCACGTTCTCGGGTCTGACGGAGCTCCTGACGCAGACTCACACTGTCCGCTGAGCCACCAATGCAGGAGGACAGGTGCCGGTAACAAGCCACCACCTGTACATTCAGAAGAGAAACACAACCTAGATTACCATTCAAAGAAATCACGCTGAGGTGATTCAGTCGTATTTATGTAATCATAGCTTACTTGTGGAACCATTCAAACCTAGACTTTCAAATGTATTTAAGTTTAAGTTTTTGGTTTTTATTTCTTTCAAATATGACATATCCTAAACATTAGACACTGTTGACATCCAAGAGACCATAAAATGTTCTTGTCCTTCTTTTTCTAAAAGTCATTGATGTAGTATGTAAATGTTTGTGGGAAAAAAAATGGCAAAATGTTTATTTGAGCAATTTTTTAACTGGCAGCACAAAATAGTAAAAATGAACAACTAGAAAGATTAAGGTTTTGACTTTCACATGACTCCATTTTGGTGACCAGTCTTACACTCTGACGCTGTAATCACTTTATTCCAAACCTCTTAAACATGTGTGAGTTAACTGTGAGTATCTATTCTTGACATTATAGTGTATTACAATACAAGTACTACATGTGTTGTGCTATATAGCATTTGGAGGAGTGATATATTTTGAAACTGTTATATACAGCATGTAAACTTAAAAAAATGAGGAAAACATGCTTTTGCCTTAAATGTTGCTTTGTACAGGTGGGGTATTAAAAAACTGAGAAATACTATTTTCTTTACCTATTAATTGTGATTGCACTGCCAATGAAGTTTTATTTATAAGATGGATAATCTAGAATCTAGATTGTACAGGAGATGTGACATATACTAGTCTTTCAACTTTTTATGTTTTTATAAATGAGAAAATTCATTCTTTAATCATTGTTGTTCCCATCCAAATTTTGTAGACAATTAAATTTTATTCATTTTGCTGGATAATTTGCTGTGTTTTGCTGTCAAACAGAGTGAAGTCATATTGACTAGTTAACTATCTCATACATATAACTTTCTATGAGCTCCTGAATGCAACAATTGCTCTTTAATATTTATTGGGATGCAATGGTCAGCCAATTAGTGTTGCTCAAAAATCTTAGTTAATTCTTAATACTGATCAGTGAAGTCTGGGGCAGGTATGGATGAGCTTTTTTAGTGTATTTGAAAATATATTGTAAAATGTATGCAACTGTTCAGAGTGATTCTCAGAAAGTCAAACATGATTTTAGTTTTGGGTTTAATTGGTAGATCCTTGTGTGAAGCAAATATTACTGATAAGCTGCTTGTCATAAGATGTTTATTTCAGGAGAGGTATTAAAGCTCTGTGCTTTACCTCAGGGCTAAGAGTTTTGCAAGGTACTGGCAAAGGGTTGTGTAACATCCTCATCTCATTTAAATAAATTTAAATAAATAATTTGTGTTGAAATCTACTTAATACAAATGCAAGAACAGATTTGTGCACAAACACATTTTTACAGTCTAAAAACTGCTGGATTTAAAGAGCAACACAAAAGTAACGAGGAGTAATATTACAGTCATACATCATAAAATTAGAATACTGTCGAAAAATGATTGTTAATTATTTAATTAAAAAAGGATAAACTTTTAAATGCTTTATACGCATTACATTCACAGTGACGTATTTCAAGCCTGTTTTTTTATGTTGATCAGTTTACAGCTAATGAAAATCAGAAATCCATTATGTCAGATTATTAGAATATTTCATTTCAAGTGTGAGCAAATGCCTATTTATACTGTTTATCTCTCAGAGCTACAATGGTCACATTTGTAATATCAACACTCCTGATCCAGACACAACATCAGAAGTGTCTTATCTGGACTAAAAAGAAAGAACTGGACAGTTACTCAGTACAAAGTCCTCTTTCAGATGAAAGCCAGTTTTGCATTTTATTTGTTAATCAAGCTCCTAGAGTCTGGAAGAAGAGCGAAAAGGCTCAGAATCAGAGGTGTCTGAAGTCCAGTGTCAATTGTCTGCAGTCTGTGATGTTTTGGGGTGCCATGTCTTCTAGCAAAGTCAACACAGCTGTCTATCAGGAGATTTAAGAGCACTTCATGCTTCCATCTGTTGACAGGTCTTTTTTCAGCAGGACTTAATACCTGCCCATGTTGCTGAAACTACTACAAAATGGGTTGTTGACTATAATAGTGCTTGATTGGTCAGTGAACTCTCTTGATCTGAACCCCATAGAAACACCCAACCTAGCAATACAGACACGCTGAAGACCACTATTAAAGAAATCTGTGCTTCAGTAACATTTTAGCAGTGCGACAAGCTGACTGCCTCCATGCCCTGCTGCAGTGAGGAAGTAATTTGTGGAAAAGGATCCTCAAACAAGCATTGAATGTACGTATATATGAACACAATTGGCAGAAAAACTTATATATATCAAATATATCAGATGGGCAGCATGGTGGCTTAGTGGTTAGCATGTTTGCCTCTCAGCGCTGGGGTCCTGGGTTCGATTCCCCATCTGAGCAGAGTTTCCATGTTCTCCCAGTGTCTGCATGGGTTGTCTCCGGTTTCCTCCCACAGTCCAAAAACATGGAAGTCAGGTAAATTGGGTACTCTAAAAATTGTGTGTGTGTGTCACCCAGCGATGGACTGGCGCCCTGTCCTGGGCTTAGTTGACTGTTGTAATGCATTGCCCTGCGCCCAGTGAGGGGGTAGGGGACTAACCGCGACCCTGATAAGGATTAAGCGGGTGTGATAATGAATGAATGAATGAAAATATATCAGATTATGTGTAATGAATATAAAATGTATGACAATTTAAATGAACTTGATAAACATTGACATTCAATTTTCTTTATGACTTTTTTTAGAAGGGGTGATAAGTATCCTCATTGCAATCTTTAAAAAGTTAAGGATAGTTTGTAGTGAATTACTTTTATTCAGCAATAACTTCAACACCATTGACAGACCTCTAACAGATTGTTGTATTGGAGAATATGAACATGATGTAATTTTGCTGTTGCTACTGGACCTCAAATAGTACATCTCTTTGGGGAAAGTTACAATAAAAATAATGATGCACTGGAGCATAGCACATCCTGCAGAAAGATAGTGCTTTTTTACCCTTAGGCTTGGGGGCACGAGATGCTTTCATACCAGTATGTCAGCTTTGCTCTCAAAAAAAAAATGAGGGCACAGACTACAGTGTGGCTTTAAATGTTGAAATCAAAGGTTAAACAGAAATCACATGGTTGTAAATTTTAAATGTTCACATATATGTACCACCAATCTGGAATTTAGCTTCCAAGTGTTTACACAGGCATGCATGAACAGATTCAGGAAATTCTTTAAGATTCCTAGATTCAGTTAATTAATCTGTAAAATTAATCTGTCAATAATGTAAGGTTATGTCAGTCTCATTCTGTAATTATATTACTTCAAAACAACATTAATGAACCTACTTTTATAATCAGTTTATACCTTAGAAAATCTCTATAGAGATCAGATCAGAGATCAGAAATAGATCTGTCTGTAATTGTTTTTACAAAAATATTTTTTATATATTTTAGATTAATTTTTGTGTTTTCATTCTACACACAATTATACAAAAATAACAAATAACTAAAATGTGTTGAGTCTATAATCACAATGGACTTGGTGAGAGAAACTCTGCTTTGTGTCATAGAGTTCCTTGCCTCCACTTTTTTTGTCCATTAATTTTGTATCCGTTATCCCTCACACACAAAATTAATTTGCATGCAGCATAACTTAATATAAGCAACAGGATGACTAACTAAATGGAACCCACCTTTGTGAGGGAATCCACCATGGCTTGTACTTCTTGCTGCGGCTGTGCAGAGGTTCCATCATCTGCAACCTTCATATTGGAGAGCGGCATAAGGCTGATTGCTTCAGTGGACAGGGTTGTAACCCCATCCAACTATCTATCCTAAACTCAACTCCCCAGCATCATTTTCCTTTGCTTGTTTGGAAACCAGGTAGTTCCATGATGATACTTATAATAACATTCTTGAAAAGAAAAAAATATGCTACTTGAAGTTCAATGCATGTAAACTGAATTAAAATATGTCATTTTAACATAAAAATACAAATCTGAAAAGTTCAACAAGCCTCCAAAAACAAGTAGCAAGTGGAGAAAGACGGAGATCTTTAAGTTGCTAGCGATGTGTACTAATCCAACAATTGACCCTAGTGTCCTGATGTAGGCCAGCTAGGCTGGCTAAGCTCATTATCTGCTGCTGAGGGTTGCACTGATGTTGGAACCTGAGAACACACCACCACCTCAGCTCCGTACACAAGCCCTCTGTCCCTGTCTGTCCCTCTTTCTTTTTAAGTAAAAAGGAGCAGGCTGTGGGACTTGTGTTTGCTATTATTCTTGGTACACTGATACATCAGAGCTATGTCCAGCTCCAGGGTGATGTCACCTCATATTATCTCTCATTGGTCTCTTAAAATGTGTCCATTCATAACGCCTGCCTGCACAACAAACATACAGTACCTCTTCAAAAATGCAATGAAAGTGCCTGAAGCAAGCAAAACGATCTAACAGTGGGGTTAGATCATTTATTGTTATTTTAAAAAGGTAAATGTGAAATATGTATAAAACAGTTGTATAAAAGTCTTAATAATGGATAAGCACATAATATTTAAAATATTTTTTACACATTTTTACACATCATATTTGATGCTTTATTTTTCCAATGTGTTAAAATCAACAAATGAACAATAAATATAGGTGTAAATGTTCATTTAAAAGTGTAACACATTTGATTTTTTGAATTTGATTAGGAATGTTCAAACTTATGAAATGACTGCACATGTATATGAAAGAATTAAAAATAAATTAAAATACATAATTCCTTTGCAGAAACCTCAAAAAAGGAAAAAATATTTTTAAATCAACTACAAAATGATGCATACAAACTTAAATATGAAGTCCCGTATATGTACATGTCTTTTATTTTAGATGGAAAAAAAAGTTTCTGTGTGATTTGCAAATCTAAAAGACACATATTTTATTCACAATAGAACATAGAACACATTACTGAAAGTGAGGCATTTTACCGTTTCATTAAAAACTATTAACTTATTTAGAATTTAATGGCAGAAACACATCGCACAAATGTTGGGACAAGGGCAACAAAAGGCTGGTGCTCCTACAGTGGTGCTCCTACAGAAACAGCTCAAGGAGCAAATTGGAACTAAGTCACATGACTGTGTATAAAAAGAGCATTTTAGAGAGGCAGAGCCTCTCAGAAACAAAGATGGGCAGAGGTTCACCAATTTACAAAACCTGTGTTTAAAAATGTGGAACAATTTCAGAAAAATGCTCCTCAACATAAATTTACAAATACTTTGAATACCCCGCCATCTGCAGTGCATAATATCATCAAAAGATTCACAAAATCTAGAGAAAACCGTCTATTGAATAGAGTCAGTATTGAATGCTTATAATCTTTGGCCCCTCAGAGGGCACCACATTAAAAACAGGTGTTTTTGAACCGGAAATCACTGCATGGGCTTAGGTTCACTTCCAGAAATCACTGTCTGTGAACACAGTTCTCTGTACAATCCACAAATGCAAGTTAAAGCTGTATCATGCAAGAGAAAGCCAACAAGATTTAGAAATGACAACATGTTTTCTGGGCTAAAGCTCAGGACTGAGGCAAAATGGAAAATGTCATGTTCTGCAAATTCAAGAGGAAAGATACCATCCAGCCTGTTATCGGTGTGTTGTTCTAAAGCCTGCATCTCTGATGGTATGAGGTTGCATTATTGCCTATGACATGGGTAGCTTATGCTCCCATCCAGACAACATCTCTTCAACCACATACTGCATAGATCACAGAAGAATAGTCAGGGTGCTGAACTGGCCTATATATATTAATACTTCAACTGAAGTGAGCTGTAAGAATGTCTTTTGTTGAGTTTGCCTCTTCTAAAACTAAAATTAATCTATGATTGATTTAATAGTCCCTGTATTTATCATTGAATGAAAGAAGGCCTTTTTTCTATAATGTAATGCTTCATACCTTCAATAACATTTTATATAAAAATATTGCTGTGAAAATGACAATTTGCATGCAAAACATACTGCCATCAAATGAACTATTTCATCTGTAATTTAAGCAAAAAATAAGAACTTACATACACCATATAGTCCTTTATACAGGCCTTTCAATTGGTTTTTCTTAATCATTAAATAAACTTTATCTATTCAACTGTATCATATCTGCCCTTACCCATCACACATTAACATAACAGGTAGATAAGCATGATGAGTGACATCTCTGTGTCAGGACAAATCAGATTATCAGCAGGTTAAAATAATCCCTACAATATAGCCCCTGGATTGCCCTGGATATCCCATCTGAACCACTTCCTTAGTGCTTTATTACCATGTATATGTACAGGTGCTGGTCATAAAATTAGAATATTATGAAAAATTAATTTTTTCAGTAATTCCATTCAAAAATTGAAACATGTTCAGTATTTCATAAAATTATAATATTACTTAAGATCAATACAAAAATGGATTTTTAGAAATGTTGGCCAACTGAAAGTGTGAACATGAAAAGTATGAGCTCAATATTTATTTGGTGCTCCATTGGCCTGGATTATTACAGCAGTGCAGCGTGGCATGGAGTCAATCAGTCTGTGGCACTGCTCAGGTGATATGAGAGCCCAGGTTGCTCTGATAGTGGCCTTCAGCTCTTCTGAATTGTTGGGTCTGGTGTATCACATCTTCCTCTTCACAATACCTCATAGATTTTCTATGAGGTTAAGGTCAGGTGAGTTTGCTGGCCAATTAATAACAGGGCTACCATGGTCCTTAAACCAGGTCCTGGTAGCTTTGGCACTGTGTGCAGGTGCCAAGTCCTGTTGGAAAATAAAATCTGCATCTCCATAAAGTTGGTCAGTAGCAGGAAGCATGAAGTGCTCTAAAACTTCCTGTTGGACGGCTGCGTTGACCTTGGACCTCAGAAAACACAATGGACCAACACCAGCAGATGACATGGCACCCCTAACCATCACTGACTGTTGAAACTTTACACTGGACCTCAAGCAACGTGGAATCTGTGGACTCCTCTCTTCCTCCAGACTCTGAGACCTTGATTTCCAAAGGAAATGGAAAATTTACTGTCATCAGAGAACACAACAGAGGTCCATTGTGTTTTCTGAGGTCCAAGCCGTCTACCATGAAGTTGTACCTGAGCATCTGATCTTTCTAATGAGTTACCTCTACACTGAGTGACTGCTACACTAGTCAAGCAGCCATGACAGAAAATGAATCAACAGATTGATTCCATATTGACAAAGAAGTTTACCAAGCCTGTATACTGTCAATATATAAAGAGTGAACCATGGACAATGCAAACGCAGGAAAGGACAGGTATCTATACCTTTGAATTTTGGTGCTGATGAAGTCTTTTGAAAGTACTTGGATGTGAAAAAAAAATATTTTATACAAATCACTCCTGATGATTCTTTGTAAAACCATTGAAAGCTACCTTCGCTGATGCTGATCTCCAATTTTAAAATAAATAAGTTCTTGTGGTTCCTCAGGCTGTGCTGGCCATGACCTTCAGTGACTACAACTTCAGCCCCATCAGTCAAGAGGATATGTTGGGCAAAATCTTCAAGAAGTCTGGTAATGGAGACTGAAATATGATATGGTAAGAATACCTCACACAATATTTTTATATTAAAATACACATATCATCATAATAGTGAGCAGAAGTTTAGAATTTGTTGATTTACTTGGTGCTCTAGCAACCCTGCTACAATTTACAAGTAAAGTGAACCAATATAATAAATTAATACCAGTTATGTACATCTTATAAATCTGAGGAAATATTTCTTTAACAAAAATGTATTTTTTCACATTTCACATTTTTGTTCAACTACATTTATCATTCTCATCATAACTGTCTGGGCCACCAAGATTTTATTCAGAGCATAAAGATACTTCATCAGTACATAAGGTGTGGAATGACATACTAATGTATGAGAAGATCATACTAAATTGTGGCCTTCATAAGTTGAGGGCCACAACTTAATTATCTTATTCACATGCCTTATCATATTGTGCATTATTTTTCTTTTTAGGGCACAGAAAATATTTCTTAAAATAATAGTAATAAGTTAGTATTAAATATGAAATGAGATTGAGAACATATAATAAATGGATTATGTTATACAGACTTTGGCGGAAAAAAAAAAAAAACCTAGAAAAGTGCATTTCCTGAAGGAAACGCGGGATATTGCGCATTGCTAACATGGCCCACAAGGTAAGGTATCCCAGTTGGTTTCTAAGGTGATGCTTTGGTACTTGTGGTGGTTGCTATGGCCCCCAAAGCGGTTGCTATGGCCCCCAAGGCCGTTGCTATGCCACCCAAGGCCGTTGCTCTGGGTCCCAAGGCCGTTGCTATGGGTCCCAAGGCCGTTGCTATGGGCCGCAAGGCGGTTGCTATGGCACCCAAAGCGGTTGCTATAGCACCCAAGGCGTTTGCTATGGCACCCAAAGCGGTTGCTATGGCACCCAAGGCAGTTGCTATAGGGTCCCAAGGCCGTTGCTATGGTTCCTAAGGCCGTTGCTATGGTTCCCAAGGCCATTGCTATGGCACCCAAGGCCATTGCTATGGCACCCAAGGCTGTTGCTATGGCATCCAAGGCCGTTGCTATGGCATCCAAGGTCGTTGCTATAGCACCCAGGGCCGTTGCTATGGGTCCCAAGGCCGTTGCTATGGGCCGCAAGGCCGTTGCTATGGCACCCAAAGCGGTTGCTATTGGACCCAAGGCGGTTGCTATGGCTCCCAAGGCGGTTGCTATGGCTCCCAAGGCCGTTGCTATGGGTCCCAAGGCCGTTGCTATGGGCCTCAAGACGGTTGCTATGGGCCCCAAGGCGGTTGCTATGGCACCCAAGGCGGTTGTTATGGGACCTAAGGCGGTTGCCATGTCTCTATGTGAAAATGAATGGGAAGAACGAGGGATGAAAAGATGACAAAAAGAGAAGTGCGGGTCAGTATGGCCCTGCACTACAGCTCTGTTATCTGTCCTGATGGAGTACATGAATGTTGGTGGCTGTTGGGACAGAAACTCTGTAGCTTGAGTGTATGTGAAAATGAATGGAAGTCAATGGGAGGAACGAGGGAAGAAAAGGTGACAAAAAAAAGGAGTGCGGGTCAGTATGGCTCTGGACTAGAGCTCTGTTATCTGCCATGATGTAGTATATCAATTTTGGTTGTTGTTGTGCAAATGGAAGTGTGGAATTTGGTATGGCCAAAAGATTAATGGAGGTCAATGGGACGAAAAAGGGATGGCAATAAAACGACAAATGAACGAGTGCGAGTCAAAACAACAGTGAATTTGTGCTCAGGGGCCTGCCCTGATATAGTGTATCCAAAATGGTGCCAATTGGTCAAGCAGAAGTACAGTAGATGAGCATGTATTTTTGCTCCCCATTCATTCTCTATGGGAAAAAAAATCTCAAATTAAGGAAGTTTTTAGGAAAACCGTAAATCCGATCAAAATTCTGTAAACAAGTCCGGATCACACAATCGGACCGACCAATCTGGATTTGGAACGGTGCTTATATCTCGAAAACTGCAGGACAAGAAGCGCGTCAAAAATCCGGCGGAAGAAGAAGAAGAAGAATATATGAAAAACGAATAAGCAGTATAATTACACTGTATTTTGGAGACATTTTGATAGTCTTGTGAATTGACTGTGAAATATTTTTCTGTTTGTTCAGCTGTTTCAGGGGGTCTGAGGATCTAATCACAGTGTTCTGTATAATTCTGGACTGTAATGTGTTTAAAAAGCTTTATGAGCTGCTACTAGCCAGCTAGTTGTTAGCTAAGCAAACTCATTAAAACTTAAAGAGACAGTAACTGAATTACTTGTAGCTAAAGTAAAGTATTAAACAATGGCAGGAAGAAAGGACATTCACATACAGGTAAAGACAACAACAGTGGTGAATTAATATTAAGCTTGTTTGCACAGATAATGCTAGTAAACAAATGGTTACAGTCAGTTCACTAGTTAACAAGAAGTTTGCTAACCTGCAGCTCAGCTAGTATGGATTTATATTTGTAATTTACTAACTTAATACATTGCTCATGAAATGTAAATTATTGTATAACACACAGTCTTGTTAATATTACACACATTAAAACTAGCAAGTATTTGCTAACTGTTAGCCTGTTTGAAACTAGCGTACCTAGCCGTTATGCTAGGAGCACAAATATTTAACTGTATTTGGCAAAATTTAAACTAAAGGTCATTTTAACATTACACTGACATCTTATTTTGCTATATTGAAGGTAATGTGATATCTATCATCAACATATATAACTATCTAGCTAACATTAGCTGAAGTTTGAAAAATGCACCTATAAATAGCTCAGAATTACAAGGATGCCACCATATAAACATGCTTTCAGTATATCAGCACAAGTGTTTTTTTTTGTGTTATGGTATGTTTTTTAATGATATATGAAAAGTACTAACTAGTTAAATAAGTTTAGCTCATTGCTGATCATTTAAAATGTGTTTGTCGGTTTTCATTTCAGACTGAAATAACTACTGATGAGCAATGGGAAGACACACTTTCAAGTCCAGGACTTCTTGGTATGGTGAAGATGACTCTGCTCCCTACCTAGCTAATAATTTTCATATTCATATACATGTAAAGTGACATTTCAAGCCTTTTTTTGCTTTACTGTTTGAATTAAATATTCTAAGAATTTTAGATTTAGAATTTTGGCTTTTTATTAACTATGAGCCATACTGATCAACAGTAAAACATAAAAGGTATTAAATATGTCAAATTACATGTAATAAAATGTTTTGAATGACATTATAAACAACTGTGAACTTTTTCACAATGTTATTATATATTTTTGATGTGGCACTCTACTGCAATATCACTTCATTTACAGCACTTATATTCTTGATCCATTTAATATATGTTTCCAAATTGCAAGTAACCAGAGGGTTTTCTTTTGCAGTTGTGGATGTATATCAGAAGTGGTGTGGGCCATGCAAGGCTGTGCAAAATCTCTTCAGAAAATTAAGAACAGATGTTCTTAGGTTTGCTGTGGTGAGCTATAATGAATCAGGGATTGTAGTTGTTGGTAAAACTGAAATTAGGTAGCCAGAGACTTTGTCTGTCTTTTAGCTGAATGAATATACATTTTTAATAATAATTTCTAAAACTGTTTATAATTGAGAAATAATGCACACATTTCTTTTCAGGCTGAGGCAGATTCTGTGCTTGATTTGCATTCTTTCAAAGGCAAATGTCAGCCTGTCTTTCTTTTCTACAGTGTAAGAAGTCTATTTCATTTAACACACCTCAGTAAAAATAAATTTCAGTACAAATGAATGCCCAAATGTACTATTCTTCCATACATCAGTATTTTGCCAGTTAACTTAACCTTTGTTTTCTTTAAGGAGAACAAACTGGTGTCAGTCATCAAAGGTGTCAAAGGGCCCCTTCTTCAGAAGACCATTATAGAGCTGTTAGAGGAAGAGAGAAGAAAACAAGAACTAGACTCTAAATATGTTCCTAAAGTGGCCTATTGGGTCCTGGTACAGTTATTAAATTAAAGCCCCAGTCATGAATAAAGAGTGCCATGTTGTCTGAGGGTGTTCTCTCAAATTTATACAGTATGCTGACATTTTGTTTTACGGTTACACCATGATGTGTGCCCAATTTAAGGATACAGGTTAAATGATCTGGACTGGGATTCTCAAAAGCATACAACATTAAGATAGTTGTTAAATTGCAGAGTGAGCATTACTGTACATTGAACACAATCTACCAGTTAAGGTGTTCCTAATAGTGTGATGCTTTGAGGAATTTGGACCATGATCTTTTTAATTTTTAGTTGTCACTCTATAGTCTAGATCAAGTTTCAGACTTCTTGAATATTTAAATGTCACATACTCTGTGTGTGTGTGTCAACATGCCACTTGTCCTGCATAGTATTCAAATGTTTCATTATTTAATCTCACACATTATTATTTTCATTGCTAGGAAGATGACCTTAACTTGGAGGAATGTATTGAAACAGAAAAGAAAAGTCAAGCTCCTCAATGCAGTAAAATGGACATTGACGGTGGGTGTTCCAGACCATTTTAGCTTAATGTAATGTACAAATACTGATACCAAGTTTTTTCTTGTTTCATTCAAGTGCGTCATCAATTTCTAAAAAAAGAATACACAATTGGATATTTTAAGATGAGTTTACTGGCTTCAGTGATGCATTTCACTTCATGAAATTTATTTAATTTTGTTATTTGTTATGATGTGACTTTTAGTAATCTCTAAAATATTTAATCACTTATTCTAAGAGAGAACAGTTGAGTTGTCAACTGTATGTGGTGTGTCTATTCTAGATCAGGGGATGTATAATGTACCCATCAGTAAACCAGATGCTGTGGAAGGAGAACATATGGAGGAAATCAACCAAACAGTAAGTCATGTGTATTTTTAGTATGTACCTTTGTGAGGACAATTATAAACCTACTTTTGACCATTTAAATTGCAAATACAGGTTACATAATTGTTGCACAGGAAGACAGGATTTTTAATGAGAAACAAATACTAGATTTATATCCAAACAAAGATAAGGATGTAAGTAATCACAGAATTCTTAGATTGACAATTGAAACTCTGGTCACTTTAAAATTAAGCTCTAAAAACATTCAAAAGTCCAAAATCATCTTTGTTTTTTAAGGAAAATTTCAAAACAATCATGTCTAATGGGTTTGTCCATGCACTTTCAAAGAAAGGTGGGCAAAGTGAAGGCAACATAGATGAGTTGTCAGACATCATTAGTCCTGATCAAGTGGAGATTATCATGGCCAAGAAAAGGTCTGTGGTGGTTTTATTTCTCAATATCTAATTGCTGATCTGAAATGCCAGGTTTTTTTTTTTTTTGTAATATTCTAATTTATTGTAATGTACTATTTAGATGATTGTAAGTCATTTATACAAACCAGATTCCAAAAAAGTTGGGACACTAAACAAATTGTGAATAAAAACTGAGTGCAATGATGTGGAGGTGCCAACATCTAATATTTTA
>BRDA01006516.1:0-17890 GCA_036984385.1 Crenuchus spilurus
CGAAAGGGTTCTCAAACTTTCAAGCACCGCTGTTTATGAACATTTTTGCTTTGGTTTATAAGAAAGTGTTCCTGCTGATCTGATCAGTATGCCGGGGTAAAGCGTATTGCCTTTGTAACGGTCGTTAGGACATGTCCGGCCCATGTGCTATATTTGCCATTGCCATGTGAGTATCCAGGCTACGCTGTATCCAGGTTACAGGTATAACCTTAAATCAGGGCGGCCGCTGTAGAAAAGCTTTTCAGTGCAGCATGGCTGGTCTTAGCTAGTGATACACTCAGCTGATGAATTTTTGACCAATGAAATGGTTTATGGTGTTTTTAAGCCTTTTATTGTTAATCTATAGGAGTCAGTGATGTTATTTTTTATCAGTATGTAAATGAGCATGATAGTTCCTTATAGCCTGATCACAGTTTGTGCCAATTGGGTTGTGGGAAAGAACCAACCTTTTTATTATTATTATTATTATTATTATTATTATTATTATTATTATTATTATTAATGGTATTATTATTATTATTATTATTATTAATAATAATAATAATAATAATAATAATAATAATAAGGTGGGTTGTTGCATGCCAAACTGTTTTGTTGGCTGTCTGTATTTTTGCCAAATTATATTTGTTTAAAACACTTGTTTCTGTGCAGTAAACTGATTTTGTTGGTTTAATACACATTTGACTAAAAGCTCTTTGTGTGCTCGGCCTCTTATTGAGCTGAAATCCATTTGAACAAATCACCAGGGAAAGATCAATTCTCCCTTATTCACCCTAAATCCTAATGCAGGCATGAACTCTGGATCAATCCACACTATCCACTGAATAAAGAACAGAGTCCTGTTACATTCATCTCAGATTTTAACACTAACTGGGCTCATATTTAATGTAATATGCTGAACGTCTTTATCAGAAATAATCTGCTGTGAAAACCGCTCCTGACAAACACACTCGTCACTCTGGATGATTAAAAAATCATCAGTTGTAACATCAAGAAGAATAATTCATTGTAGCCTGCTGCTTCGCTGGCTTCACGTGTCGCCTGCAGCCACGCTGCATCGCTGGGAGAGGAGAAAGGATGGAGAAAAATGAGAAAAGAACAAGAGGACAGGGAGCAGAAGTGAAAATGGTCCGATTAGAGAAAAGCTTACCGAGCTTCACAGAGCAGCCAAAAGAGCTGTCTGACATGTAAATATGAAAGTAGTGGATAGTTTAATATGTATTGTTCCCCGGAGAAGAGAAATACAGGACCATGAAGGTGGCCTGGTCTCATGGAATCATGTAGATGGCCAGACATGTGAGCATCTTTATGAGCCCGAGGAGGCAGTGGGATATTCTGGAACCAAACGTCTTCAGACAATAATTTAACTTAACACTCATTAGCTCCACTGACCATATCAGTGCTCTTTGTAGCTCTACAATTACAGACTGTAGTCCATCTGTGTCTTTCATTACTTTGTTCATCTTGTAGTCAGGACCCCCAAAGGACCACCACAGAGCAGGTATTAATTGGGTGGTGCATCATTCTCAGCAGTGTGATAGTAACGTGGTGGTGGTGGTGACTGAATCAGACACAGCAGAGCTTTTTAAACACCACTGCTGGAGTGAAAATAGTGCACCAGCTAAAACTATCCAGTGTCCTGTGAGCACCAGTGAAATACTAGAGGACCAACACAAACTGTGCTGAGCTACTGTCTCTGACTTTACATCTACAAAGTGGAACAACAAGGTAGGTGTGTCTAATAGAGTGAACAGTGAATGGACGCAGTGTTTAAAACCTCCAGCAGCTCTGCTGTGTCTGATCCAATCATACCACTGCAACACACACTAATGCACCACCACCACATCGTCACCGCAGCGCTACGAATGATCCACCACCTAATTAATACTTGCTCTAAGAGGGTCTTGACCATTGAAGAACAGGGTAAAATTAGACTAACAATGTATACAGAGAAACAGATGCACTACTAAACTCCATAGGCCATTAAACTCACCTGACCTAAACCCCACAGAGCATCTATGAGCTATTGTCAAGAGGAAGATGATAGACACCAGACCCAACAATGCAGACGAGCAGAAGGCCACTATCAAATCAACCTGGGCTTCCCTAACACCTCAACAGTGCCACAGGCTGATCACCTCCATGCCACGCCGCACTGATACAATAATTCATGCAAAAGGAGCCTCAACCAAGTACTGAGTACTTATACTGTACATACTTTTCAGTAGAACAATGTTTATGTATTAAACATCATGTTTTGAATTGGTCTTATATAATATTCTACTGTTTTGAGATACTGACTTTTGGGCTTTCATTGGCTCTCGGCCATAATCATCAACAATAAACGCTTGAAATAGACTCTGTGTGTAATGAATCTATATATGAATTTCAGCTTTTGAACTGAATTACTGAAATAAATGAACTTTTTGATGAATTAAATTTTTTTTTACATGCACTTGAGAAAGAGGTTTGGCTTCTGATCTCCAGTCATGTCACATTGTATGTATTTGTTCAATGGCACTAGTAGCTCGCCTGTTTTAATTGAACAAAATATTGATTATCTGAAGCAGCTACTGGACTGTAACTGTGAGTAAAGTTCTCCAGGACTTAAGCGAACCCCCTGATTGTCATAAAACCACAATGCAGTGTTTATTTGTTTCAGTTCTAATATAGTTGCAGTGTTACTCTGGTGTCATTTCAAGTAAATGCTCACCTATTTTTGGAGAAAATGGTGTAGTCATTGGAGTCATCTCACGTAATTACCAGATCATTCATTTATTTAATGTACCAACAGCCACTGAAGATGTCAGTGAGAAGAGAATAAAAGAAAATGAACAAGGAGAAGAAAACGTCGAGCCCCCGTTGGTTAAAGAGCGGCATTTATTTCACAGGAAACACAAAACATGCAACAAGTTCATAACAGTTCTGTTAAGACATATATCATAAAAGCCCTTTTGATTGTTTCATCAAACAATATTACTAAACAGTAGCCTGATATCAGTGACAGATCTACACTGTAATATACATTAACACATCTTTCTCTCACCCTCATTACATGAAAAGCTCCATGCTCCTTTTGACATCATTACACAGAGAGAATGTGGGCACTTGAAGAAATGTTGGATCTGTAGTATGAGGCACAGAAAGAAAGCCAGACAAAGAAAGAGAAGGCAAACAAAAAACGAGAAAACTCTCGCAATGCTAACGTTCTTGAGGAGTAACCCCAATACTGTACAAATCCACAATCACATAAATATATGTCTGTCTCTTTAAATACTACACACTGGTTTCTAAATCAATGCATTCTGGGACTGTTTTTACACCTTCGGTGCTCCTAAATTCCTCACCACATCTAGGGGTGTAACAATACACCATGACAATATATCACAAGGCAAAAATAGGACAATGCTCATAGCATTGGCCTCATAGCACTGCTGTTCAAAGAAAACCTCAATTTTTGGGTGGCATTTGTAGTTTTCTGCATAATGTGAGCAGATGTCTTTAAGATGTGTTAAAGTTTCATGATGATCAGACCAATAGGAATGCTTTGAGTACATTATCTTTACATTGAAGTAAACTGACAATGTCTTATTTTGGAGACTCTTGTTTTTCTTTGGATATTAGGATGAGTTCGGCAAAGTGGGACAGCATGTAAAATGGGTCAAAACAGTTTAGGAGGATCATGCTTGAAGCTCCAACTCCCAATCTCCACACTATACATTTCCATTGAAAATTGCACACCCACCACAACCACCCATTCTCCATATTTCAGTCTATCTCCTTTCATCAGGGACAGTTCTGCTTCTCTAGCTTCAAACAGAAGCTGTTTAGATCTTCTATCCAAGTTCTATCAACCATGCTGTTTGAACTATTTGAGTGATAGCAAGTAATCAAATATAACTTATGAATAATTACCACAAAGATGCTCATCATTTAGCAGCAGGTTTCAATGACTTTACATGGTCTTGATTTAAACTCTGAAAGTGTCCCACTTTGGATTAGTTCACCCTAATTATGCAGTCCAATGCAATCCAGACCAAAAGTTCTAGTCCACTTAATTCATTACCGTTTATAAGACACATTTCAAATACAAGCCTCAACAGCACCATGTCACATTTCCCTAAGTTATCCTACATGTTTGGTTGTCCCAGTTCCCTAGGTTATCTTATGGTTTTGTTTCCCCCATTCCCAAGGTTATCCTATGGTTTTGTTTGCTTCAGTTCTCTAGGTTATCCTATGGTTTTGTTTGCCCCAGTTCCCTAGGTTATCCTATGGTTTTGTTTGCTCCAGTTCCCTAGGTTATCCTACGGTTTTGTTTGCCACAGTTCCCTAGGTTAACCCATGGTTTTATTTGCCCCAGTTCCCTAGGTTATCCTATGGTTTTGTTTGCTCCAGTTCCCTAGGTTATCCTATGGTTTTGTTTGGTTCAGTTTTCTAGGTTATCCTATGGATTTGTTTACCCCAGTTCCCTAGGGTATCATAGGGTATTATAACTTACTAGTGCATCCCCAAATCTGAATATTGTGGGAAAGTTTAATTTAAAAAAGTAAATTGTCAAATATTTCATATTCATTACATGTACATTCAGATTTGGGCAGCACAGTGGCTTAGTGGTTAGCACGTTCGCCTCTCAGCACTGAGGTCTTGGGTTCGAGTCCGCATCTGAGCGGAGTTTCCATGTTCTCCCCGTGTCTGCGTGGGTTTCCTCCGGGGTCTCCGGTTTCCTCCCACAGTCCAAAAACATGGAGATCAGGTGAATTGGATACTCTAAAAAAAAAATTACCCTGGTGTGTATGTCTGTGTATGAATGTATGTATGTATGTATGTATGTATGTTTGCCCAGATATGGTTGGCACTCTGTCCTGGGTGATTCCCCTTAGTGCTCGATGTAGTCCTCCAGGTGGACGGTCGCTTCCGGTTGAGAGTACGCTGTGCGCAATTGGCTGCCGCTTCTCGCCGGTGTGTGTGATTGAGTGTGTGTAAATGGAGTGTGTTGATTGTAAAGCGTCCTTGGGTTTGAGAAAGGCGCTATATAAGTGTAACAATCATTCATTTATTCATGTAAACTGACACATTTCAAGCCTTTTTAGTTTTAATGTTGAATAGTAATTTACTCCAAATGAAATAGTCTAATACATTGAGATTCTGGATTTCTGATTTTCATGAACTATAAGCCAAACTGATCAACATTAGAACAAAAAGGCTTTAAATATGTCTCTTTATGTGTAATGAATATAAACTATATAATATACCTTCTTGAATTAAAGTATGAACATAAGTTCAGTTTTTTGTTGTAGTACTGTTCCAAAAAGTAACCAAAGGGTAACCTTGTGCTGTTGTGTCCAATCTCATGGATAAGCTACAGTAACACTGCATAAACACACTGAGCTATGCTACACATTTTTGAGCTATGCTAAATTTGACGTAAAACTTAATCAGAAGTACTAAAAACTCAAAGGAAATGCACAAAAATGATCCAGTATTATATGTCTGTTAGTAGATAATTTGAGTCAGGTGTTGTCATCAATGAGATGACAATCAGTTGTAAGTGGGTGCCCTGTTTTATATAAAGAACAGGGACCTAGCAAAGAACTCAAAACCCAAACTGTCATAATTACACATCAGGACTAACAAAACTGCCTACTTATATACACACATTGAGTCATGCTATAACTGCTATAACTGCTATAATACAGTGAATTACAGTTTGTGAACCCTTTAGAAAGTTATATACTACTGCTTAAATTTTACCTAAAACATCATATTGTCAAATGTGGAAAATAAACCATTTCATGTACTGTAGGACCTCATCGTTTTAACCATGATACACTTCCACAAATGTGTTGTGAAGATTAGACTTTGCTAGGTCCCTGTTCTTTATATAAAACAGGGCACCCACTTACAACTGATTGTCATCCCATTGATTGACAACACCTGACTCAAATTATCTACTAACAGACATATAATACTGGATCATTTTTGTGCATTTCCTTTGAGTTTTTAGTACTTCTGATTAAGTTTTACGTCAAATTTAGCATAGATCAAAAATGTGTAGCATAGCTCAGTGTGTTTAAGCAGTTTTGCCATTGCTATAGATATTTATATTATGGACGCACCGAAATTAATGTTTGGCCAAAAGCAGAAAAAATAAACATTTGACCGAATACCAAACTTACATAAATGATTCTAAAATTAGTTACTAAACTATTTCCCAAAATAAGTCTTGAACTTTGTCAGGAATGAATGTCTGTATTTTAATAAGTTGGTTTGACATCATTAGGTTTAATAATGAGTTTAAGTGATTATTCTTACACATTTGTATATAAATATTAGACTATAATATATGAATATGTAGGAAGATAAATGTATGTTACATTATTACTAATATTTAATAAAATGATGAAAATGTCTAAAATGAATGATGTAAGTCACATGGATGTTTTGTGTGTTTAATGTGAGTGTCATTGGCTACAGATACTGAAACACTTCACATTTATTCTGGCAATTGTGAGACGCTTCCTAATACTGCAGCCGCTGGAGCACAAACACAAAGCTAAGCGGCTGTATTCTGGCTTCATAATAACAAGTGTAGTTTAGTAAAAGTTGTGGTTGTAGATTGTCATCTTCCATTTCAGCACTACAGTATTACAGTAGCAAACTGTAACTGTGCTGGTGAATCTGTTTTATTGGTGAGGAAAACCGCAATTCTGAATGTCCAAAAAGGTAACATTAAAAACTTCATTGTTCTGTATAAATCATTCAGTCTTTTCACTTATTCGGGCGAACACAGAAAGTGTTTGTTTTTGTTATTTTTGGCTGAATAATTTATGTGTTTGAATATTCTGTGCATCCCTAATTTATAATGTTTGTAATATTTCAGAAATCATTATAATGTGTCATGAATGTCTTATAAACATGACATTCAGAGAAAGTGATACTGTCAGTTTTTATAGATACAAATTCCAAATTCAGCATCAAAATGGTGTATTGTTACTCCCCTCACCTGCTCCTGGGTCTCACTCAAAATGCTTTCTGCAACAATAAAATAATTAGCTTTGGATGATCTCCACAGGATGTGTGAAAGATGGCATCCTGGCGCCGGCTCAGTGAAAAGCCTGAAGGGTCGTCAGCAGGTCCTGCAGGGCCATATGGTCCACACACCTGACTGATCACACAAGGCAGCTATAAAACCAAGCCAGGAGCCGTGAAAACATATCCACCTTCACACACACACTTACACATACACATTCTTTAAAAACAGCTTTAAATGCATCAACATCATGCAGCCAAGAGGTCGAAGAGTTCGTAATATTACCGTAAAATGGCACAATATACAAATACAGTGCACATTTAGTCCAAAGGCTACGAACGAAGAGTGCAAGTTTTAAAGAACCAAGAATCTGGGGAATGAAAAAGGAAGGAATTAGGCTTAATAATAGAAAGTCTCACCTTAAAAATGACTAAACCCAGGCAGCAGCACAACCCATTTAAAAGCCTTGAAAAGCCACAGAAGGACGTCAATTCCTCAGCTTTTTATCCTTCCTCTGCTAAACCATCTGCTGCACTGTATAAATACCTCCTACATCAACAACAGCATGCAATATGAAAACAGTCTAATCTAGTGTACTTTTAACACTGTTCGCCCATATCTCCTTGAGGGGTAAATGCAAGTGTTCAAATTGCTTGTTATTAGTCGTTATTGTGATACATCTTGATCCGTATTGCTATAGAATCTGCATGAAGGGAACATTTGTATGAACCGTGATTGTCAAATGATGCTCGACAGCTTTCTTTGCCGTCACTCTACATACCTGTAAGGGTACCAGCACTCGTCAAAGAGATATGAACACTGTGGACTGTCCGAAACAGCAAGCAATCATTATCGCAAAGCCTTCAGTCTTCCTACATCAGACCTAGAGATGTCGCTTGCTGCTGACATGGTGTAACAAGTCCAACTGAAATAATTTCTGACAAATACACTAGAGGGACAAAAGTATTGGGACACCCGGTCATCTGAAATCATGGGTGTTTGACCTGCATTTGTTTACTGTCCAGGCTCTAGTGAGGAATACAATTATACAGCTCAATAAGAGGGGGCATTATACCCCTCTAGCCCACACCTAGCATTAGGCATGGTGCCAATAGGCTCATGTTTAGCCCTATTCTTTTGGCAGGACTTCTCTACAGGGACTACACAAACTGTGTGTGTATTTGTACATGTGTACAACTTAAAGTAGCTGAATTCGAGAAGGTGTCCACAAACTTTTGGACATTTAGTGTATGCTGCGCAGACGGTGTGTCCGTTGTCAAACGAAACCTATAAAACAAAGCTGATGGCTGCATAGCGGAGTCTCGCATTCCTCTTCAACGTGAGGAGTAATGATGCAGAGATCTGAGTGGAGACAGTGAGATGATATCAAAGGTCAAAGGTGATGCTGATGTTTGCAATATTTCCCTGCAGTTATATAAAGGTATACAACCCGTTTAGGTAAAGGGGGAGGGCGGAAAGGGGGTGGGGGGGTTAATATCATGCTGCTAAAGGCCCCCCGTCCCAAAACTAGCAGACTGCTACCATAGAAGTATTCACACAGACTTGACATCATCAACATAGCAACTACAGTAGGACTACTAGACGTTCCGTACATGTACTTTAACAGTCCCTGACGTTTCTGACATCTGTCAGATTTGAAAATAAAGCATTAAACATTATTAAACCAATGCATTTTGTCCTTGTGTGTGTTTTGTCACAAGAATGAGTATAAAAAATAAATTAAACACTTATTCCAATTGAGCTTATAGTCTCACTTGTAAATGTATGTGTGTGTATATATATATATATATATATATATATATATACAAAGCATTACAGGACGCTGTAAAAATATAAACGTAATAACGGCAAAGCGCTCAAAACAAACATATCAGATCTACTGATTGCTTAAAGAAAGCTGCTGTTCAAGGGATCAGGAAGACTGTGATTTCTGATTTTTAAATTTCAACATTCGCAAGCCCCGCAGACACGAGTGAACAACAAAGTGACCATCATGAGTCCTGGAAAGACCTGCGTAATCTCTCAAATGGACACACTGTAAAAAAAGTCATCCAAACGTAAAATTTTAAAGAGTTATTTCATGCAACTCAAATTTTTCAGCTTAGTCACAAGTTCAGTCTGAATTCATCTGAATAAGCTATATGGGTAATCTACTAATAATGATACTAATAATACTAATATTAGTATCTGTTGTTACTAAGTTGATACCTTTACAGTATTAGAGAGTTAGGACCAGTATTAGAACCTGATTTAGGGTTAGGTTTAAATTTGGGGGCAGAACGGTGGCTTGGTGGTTAGCATGTTCGCCTCTCAGCGCTCTGGTCTTGGGTTCTAGTCCCCATCGGGACCGAGTTTCCACGTTCTCCCTGTGTCTGCGAAGGTTTCCTCTGAAGTCTCCGGTTTCCTCCTACAGTCCGTAAACATGGAGGTTACTCTAAACTGCACTGCAAGTGGGTGTGGCCAGCTATGGATTACTAGAGTAGTTGCCCAGCAACCAATGCAGAGGCAGAGCGACTCACCATGACCATGAAACTTACTCAGCGCTGAGGTCTTGGCTTCGAGTCTCCATATTGTAGGAGTTTATCCCTGTGTCTGTAAGGTTTAGACCTTAGACCTCCATGTTTTTGGACTGTGGGTGTCGGTGACTGTGGAGGAAATCCACGCAGACACAGGGAGAAACTCCTACAATATGGGGACTGCCCTGGTGTGAGTGTGTGTATGTCTGTGTCTGTCCTGGCTATAGCTAGAACAGTGGAATGCCCTGTCCAGTGCCCAGTGGAGGGGTATGGGGGAATCAACACTCAGCACTCGCTTCCACAAAAAGCAAATGTTAAACACATCAAAACATGCTTTTAAATGTTAAATATAGGCTTGTTCAGTTGTCTATGAGTGGAGCAGCTCTCTGCCAATTCACCCTGTGATTAAAAGACTAAGGTTCAACCCTAAAACTAGAGGAAATAATGTCATTGTGGGATGATGTCACGGAGTCCTAGCTGGTGTAGAAATTGAATAAAAATATGCTGTATCATATTTGCATAATAATAACTTGTGTTTGAGTTTGAGTTGATGAAGTTCAAGTTGAATAAACTCAAAAATGTTGTACAGTAAAGTTGCCTTACATTTTTAAGTTGGGCTGACTTAATTGTTTACAGTGCAGAAAAGTAACAGAAAGACCATCAGCCTCCAGACGAAGCTTTGCGATTCCAGCTTAACTTCAAGACCACAACGGTTTTGCACGGCTTCTCTACTCAAAGAATGTGATCAATGTTTCTGCTGCATAATGGATCTCTAATCTGCTAGAAGATCTCTTCTGAATGACGTTCTCTACTGAGGAACACACAAAAAAAGCCTCTCGCTCAAGGACTGGAGAGTGCTTATGAATGCAATAACATACACTCACACTCCTCCCAGGCCATGATGGATCACGCCTGGGGCTCCACCGTCTCTCTGGGTGGCGTAATGAGTGTGTGCGCTCTTCAGAGAGGGCCATGGCATGGCAGGGCTGGTCACTGCAAATGAGTTTAACCTTGAGAATGAGTGCAGAGTCCAAGGAGTCATGATTTATCGGCTCAGAACCCAGCTTAGTACATTATCAGCTTGTAGCGTGGAGGAGCTGAGGCTTCGCTAGGCATAGACTGAAGAGTTCTGATCTTCTCTCCTAGTTGTTGGACAAGAAAGCATTCTGAAATGAGTCTAACTGCTCTAAAAATCTGTAAAACTACACGATTCACAAATGCAAACATTAGCTAGCCTAATGCCTCAGTGCATCATACATAAAGACCATCAAACATCAAGCCATGAGCTCCAAATGTCTACTGAGCATCCAGGCTTTAAAAATAAGATTTATTTCTATATTTAACCCTCATACACATACAACTATCCTCAGAGGCTCTCTACGCTGCCCAGTGGGACTCTGCCAAAGAGCGTACCCATGCAATGGTCTGTTGTTCACTCTGCCTTACAAAGGCAGCATTTTTGGTACACGTTATAAAGAGGAAAACAATTCTTCTTCTGCATCTGATGGTAATAATGACTGACAGTCAATCAGAAAGAGAATCCAATATAACACACTGATAATTCATGCCTCATGAAACGCATGAATGTTTCAGATGGACATCCATCACTTTAGATCTCAGAGAGGTCTGAGGTCACTCTAAAGGTCAGAAGCTTCTCCAAACATGGAGGGCCTGTACGAGTTGTGTGCAGTCCAGTGCAGCCCACCAGTCCTCTGTTCAGTCCTTTAGGTTGTCCTCTCCCACACCCTGTGCCGAAAGTTCCACTACAACATTGTCCAGATAGTTGGGGTCGGGGTAGCCGTGGCCGGTAAGGTTAGAGCCGAACTCGGTCTTGTGGTGGATTTCGTTCCACACCACCGTGTCTGACTCTCCTGTGGTGCTGGATGTCCCGATGGTGAAGATCAGACGTCTGTCCCAAGCTGTGATCAGCAGCTTCAGCACCTGAGACAGAGACAATAAAAACACGATTGACAAACTTGGGAATTTTAATTGATCAGATAAAGTCCCTTCAATTAGCTGAGTAATCAGCTGCAGTGTTCTTTGCTGACCAAGGGCCTGTCTACATATAAATGGCATTTAGGGTCACTGTAGCAGATGGTTTCTCTCCAGAATGGAAGTTTTTCAAAATTCTTTTAAGGATGGAGGAATCTGAAAACATTCTCCGGGGTGAAGGTTTCTGAAAATATCTTCTGTAGTGGAGGTTTCTAAAAACTCTTTCCTAGATGTATTTTTCTGAAAATGATCTGCATGGTGGAGGTTTTTGAGAATGTTCTCCCACGTGGAAGTATCTGTAAGCTCTGTTTCAGTGTTTGTGTTTATCTAAAAGTCTGGCATCACAGGGCGGCCTCTCAGTGCTGAGGTCTTGGGTTCGAGTCCCCATCTTAGCGGAGATTCCATGTTCTCCCCGTGTCCGCATGGGTTTCCTCCGGGGACTCCGGTTTCCTCCAACAGTCCAAAAACATAGAGATCAGGTGAATTGGTTACTCTAAAAATTACCCTGGTGTGTATGTATGTATGTATGTTTGCCCAGATATGGTTGGCACTCTGTCCTGGGTGATCCCCCTAGTGCTCGATGCAGTCCTCCAGGTGGACGGTCACTTCTGGTTGAGAGTACGCTGTGCGTAACTGGCTGCCTCTTCTTGCCGAAGTGGGTGTATATTAAAAGCATCCCTGGGTGTCTAGAAAGGTGCTATATAAGTGTAACGTCTATGTATGTTATCCTGCACAGGTGGTTCCTGTTCTCCTGGTCTGCAGAACCCGACTGGACTGTTAACGTGGTGTGTAATTCAAGGCTCTACATGAGTTTAGCTTTACATGTTCATTACACTGTAGTGCAGAAGAGTCTACAGTGCTTCATCTCTTCTCAGGACTGTACTGGTGTTTCAGAGACAGTAGCATCATGATTACGGGCTCACGCAGCATTGTCATCACACTGACAGAAAATGTCAGCCCTCAGTGATCCTCAACTGGTTTAAAGTTTGCCACAGATTCACATGTGTCCCAAATACAATCTACCATCAACTGTATCATCCCTGAGTTATGCTTGGATGTCGAATGAATTGAGGATGTGTTCTGGCACCCAGAATCGGATGAAGTCATTGCTGTCATTTTATGATGTATGTGGCCCAATGAAAACAGTAAACCGGGTCATCAATCTTTTGCTATCAGGGACAGGATGAAGAGCACAGTCAGCTCAAATCTATAAGTACATAAATAGGACTCCTATAAGGTGAAAAGTAATCTCATAAAACAGGACTGTACAAGGAGAAAAGATGATGAATCACCAGGCAGGGTCATAATAAATCTGACCCACATCATGCTTAAAAGTGAAACAAACTCAATGTTTTCCAATATGATATCATTTATGTAATTATATTGCGCATTGCAAAGCAATGCGCAATATACTGTTATTCGTTTTTCATATATTATTATATGGGGCGAAGAATGCGCCCCATATATTGTTCTTCGATTTATTATTATTATTTTTATTTACACATTTTCGTCGTCTAACTAGTCCCACACTTTTCGAGCTATCGACACGGTTCAAACGCCAAAACGTGCGGTTTGGTCGGGAATGGTGTGCTTGTATTTTTATAAGGGATATGTTCATCCCTTCTTCCGCTACACTCGTTTTTCGGTGAAAACCCCATTCATTATGCATTAATCAGAAATTCTCCAAACAACTCCCTGTAACTTTGGGAGACTTTTGCCCAGAAACCCCATTTTAGTCTAAAAATGTGGGGATTTTCCCTGACTACAACATCCCAAAAAATCGTTTGGATCAAAGAAATACTTTTTGAGTTCTGATGATTTGTTCGGGACTAGGCACCTCAAACTCTCCTATTCACTCCCATGTTAATTTCTGAAAACCTGCATTGGCTTTTTTCCGTTTTTCATACTTTTTTACATCACCAGAACTCTGGCATCCCTTTGTGTAGCGAAAAAATGTTTTTATCACAGTGATCACCAAGGGGTCCTCTCGCCCACGATATTTTCGGTTAAGCAATAGGGGCAACATTTTGGGAGGGAGGGGCATTTGTTAGGGGGGTGCGTTTTCACTTTTCTCAAGCTTTTGGCAGTTAAGATGGAATATTACGCTCTGTGTCTGTGTCTGTGTCTCTACAGGGGGAGGGGTCATGCAGGCAGGCACATACACACAGACACTCTCTCTACCTCGCTCACTCACTCACTCACACTCAAGCACATACACACAGAACCTCTCTCTCACAACACACACACACACACATCCCACAGACACAAAACTACGGACAGATTGCACTCATCCCTTTCTTTTTATCACTCTTTCAATTTCACCATTCACTTGAATGTGAATACTCACTGACTCTACATGCATACACATACACAGACCCTCACTCACTCACACACACACACACACACACACACACCATCACATACATCACATACTCACCCTCACTAACTCAAAGACACACACACAGACACCTACCATGACACCATCACAATCCACACAGAGTCCCGACGGGCACCGTTAGCCCCATATCCGCAGTTTCTTCAGGAACTGCACATCTCTAGTTCTTCTTCTTCTTCTTCTTCTTCTTCCGCTGGATTTTTGATGCGCTTCTTGTCCCGCAGTTTTCAAGATATCGACACCGTTCCAACTCCAGATTGTTCGGTCCGATTGTGTGATCCGGGCTTGTTCACAGAATTTTGATTGGATTTACAGTTTTCCTAAAAACTTCCTTAATCTGGGATTTTTTTCCCATAGAGAATGAATGGGGAGCAAAAATGCATGCTCATCTACTGTACTTCTGCTTGACCGATTCGCACCATTTCGGATACACTATATCAGGCCAGGCCCCTGAGCACAAATTCACTGTTGTTTTGACCCGCACTCGTTTATTTGTCATTTTATTGCCATCCCTTTTTCGTCCCATTGACTTCCATTCCTTTTTGTCCATACCAAATTCGATGCTTCCATTTGCGCGACAACAACCAAAATCGAATACCCTGGGTTCCGCCAACGATACCGTGGGTGTCCAGAGCCATACTGACCCGCACTCCTTTTTTTGTCACCTTTTCTTCCCTCGTTCCTCTCATTGACTTCCATTCATTTTCACATACACTCAAGCTTCAGAGTTTCTGTCCCAACAGCCACCAACATTCATGTACTCCATCAGGACAGATAACAGAGCTATAGTGCAGGGCCATACTGACCCGCACTTCTCTTTTTGTCATCTTTTCATCCCTCGTTCTTCCCATTCATTTTCACACAGAAACATGGCAACCGCCTTAGGTGCCATAGCAACCGCCTTGGGTGCCATAGCAACCGCCTTGGGTCCCATAGCAACGGCCTTGGGAACATAGCAACGGCCTTGGGTGCCATAGCAACGGTCTTGGGTGCCATAGCAACGGTCTTGGGTGCCATAGCAACGGCCTTGGGTCCCATAGCAACGGCCTTGGGGACCATAGCAACCGCCTTGTGGTCCATAGCAACCGCCTTGGGTGCCATAGCAACAGCCTTGGGACCCATAGCAACGGCCTTGGGAACCATAGCAACGGCCTTGGGAACCATAGCAACGGTTTGGGACCCGTAGCAATGGCCTTGGGTCCCGCAGCAACCACCTTGGGTGCCATAGCAACCGCCTTGGGTTTCATAGCAACCGCCTTAGCAACCACTTTGGGTGGCATAGCAACAGCCTTGGGTGCCATAGCAATGGCCTTGGCTGGCAATAGCAACCACCACAAATACCAAAGCATCACCTTAGAAACCAACTGGGATACCTTAGCTTGTGGGCCATGTTAGCAATGCGCAATATCCCGCGTTTCCTTCAGGAAATGCACTTTTCTACTTATCTATATAATTATTATTCTACATAAACTGTATCAAATGATGAAGCCAAAGCCTCCATAAAGTGATTATATCCTCACCTTCCTGCCTTTCTCATTATCGGGCAGGTAGCAGTGCCGAGGGAAACCCCGAGCAGTGAACTTCTTCCCCGGATTAGGATGCTCTGGGGTCTGCAAAAAGAGACAGCGCAAACATAAATAAACACACACACACACACACTCACATGGCCACTTGAGTCTCCCTCGTTCTCTCTTAATTAGCGTGCCGCAGTGAGGAAAATGCTAACGATGCCCTGAAGGCTCATTGGCAGCGGCGGGTGGCTTTATCAGAGAGGTCTTATTTAGAGCTAAAGGGGGCTGATTATGGCTTTATCTTTGACACCGAGACTGTAAACAAATAAACACAAACAAATCTGAAACTCTCTCCACCACGTGTCACGTTTATGATGGCTAATGCATCAGAGAGAGCTTAAATAGACATTATTAATCAGAATAAACCTTCACTTACAGTAAAGCTAAAGCATATTAGTATGTAGAGGATGAAGAGGAAATAAACTGGAGCATCAGATAATTTGGGTTTTATAGTGTGAAAAATAAAATCTTACTGCATCTCTATCTATCAAGGCTATTATGCCCCTTTCCTGCTTTCCTGTGAGTTCTTGTTACAGTAAGTTTAGTAGAATGTAACATTTATTTATGTCACATCATTTAAAACATGTAATCAACCTGTAAAATTGTCATTATTAGATGTAACACTTAATAAAAATAGCTGAAAAACCAAAAGGTTTCTGCAACCTCTTCATAATAATCATATTTAAAAAAGACAAAAGCTTCATAAAGTAACATAAACCCTTTCCTGGGTGGTCTTTGTTAATCTAATGCTTTTCATAAGCAATGGAAGATCATTATTGTTCATATGCAGAGGTGTCAAGTAACAAAGTACAAATATTTCATTACTATACTTGAGTAGAAATTTTGGTTATCTGTACTTTACTGGAGTAATTATTTTCAGATGACTTTTTACTCCTACTTACTTACATTTGCATGCAATTGTCTGTAATTTCTACTCCTTACATTTTAAAAACAGCCTCGTTATTTCTATTTCATTTCGGTTTGGCATCATTCAAAAAACATCCTATTCAGATAAACTAAGCCAAAAAGAGTGAATGTGAGTGTGGTTGGATGATAAGTATAAACATACAATTCTGATACCCTATTGGTAAGCGATCCATCACACCTGCACGTCACGTGTCTTGTCACTCTTCAGTAAGCTCAGTACTACACATATATGGTCCACTAATATATTTTAAATGACTAAAATGTTTTAATTTTCAAGGGGCATATATGCAGCTGAAACAGGAAGCCAGTACATCCCAAAAATATCAACATTACCATTTTAATATAACATTGTAGTCATTACGGCTTTTAGAAAAAATGTACTTTAGGAGTGGGGTGTGGGTAGTGCACTATATGCCTCTGTGGCACAGCCTAAGTTTTGACATTTCTTTTCCTTACATTACTTTTACTTTTATACTTTAAGTAGTTTTGAAACCAGAACTTTTATACTTTTACTTGAGTAAAAAGCTTAAGTTGATACTTCAGCTTCTATAAAAGTCTTTTTAAACCCTAGTATCTATACTTCTACCTGAGTCATGAATTGGAATACTCTTGACACCTTTGTTCATTTGGACCAATTTAACTTTAATTGACAGGACATGACTGTGATTCAGGGTATCTAGAGAAATTTTAGGAAATTTCTAAACCCAAACTCAAATAGTACTTGCGCACACACAGAATACAGTGCCAAATAAAAAAAATTGAATATTGTGTCAACAAATCCCAAAAAAGTTGGGACAAGTAGCAATAAGTGGCTGGAAAAAGGAAATTGAGCATATAATGAACAGCTGGAAGACCAATTAACACGAATTAGGTCAATTGACAAAATGATTGGGTATAAAAAGAGCTTCTCAGAATGTCAGTGTCTCTCTGAAGCCAAGATGGTAAGAGGATCACCAATTCCACCATTGTTGCGCAGAAAGATAGTGCAGCAATCCCAGAATGGTGTTAATCAGCATAAAATAGCAAAACCTTTTAAGTTATCATCATTAACCGTGCATAACATCATCAAAAGATTCAGAGAATCTGGAACAATTGCTGTGCATAAGGGTCAAGGCCGTAAAACTCTACTGGATGCTCGTGATCTCCGGGCCCTTAAATGGGCCCACTGATGGTATGGGGTTGCATGAGTGCTTGTGGCATGGGCAGCTTGCATGTCTGGAAAGGCACCATTAATGCAGAGAACTATGTTCAGGTTCTAGAACAACATATGCTCCCATCTAGACATCATCTCTTTCAGGGAAGACCCTGCATTTTTCAACAAGATAATGCCAGACCACATTTTGCAGCAATCACAACATCATGGCTATGTAGCAGAAGGATCTGGGTACTGAAATGGCCAGCCTGCAGTCCAGATCTTTCACCAATAGAGAACAGAGCG
>BRDA01006516.1:19738-34222 GCA_036984385.1 Crenuchus spilurus
ATCATCATCCTCTTGCCTAGCCCTCTTGTTATTGGTTGCCTGATCTACTTTCTGTACTAATCTGCATTATCAGTAAACACTCTGTTTTTACAACTTCGGTCTTGTGCTCCATTTCCTCACATTTTGAATGAAATTGTGAACAAAAGCAAGCACTAGTATGATATCTAATTCATAGATTTATGGTTTTTTATAGATTTTATTTTGGACAATTTGTGCTACTTTGATTTGCTATATTTGAATATTATACCTAGAATCTACCACAGCCTCGCCTTTAGCTTTAATAGCAAAAACAATCAGCTTCAAAACCAGAAACAAATCAAACATCAATAAGGACGCGTGATAGTTTCATTGGTGATATATTATTTGATATAAATGGAAAAACTAATCAGCCACAACCAGTTTCATATGGGCATGCACACACACACACACACACACACACACACACACATGCACACACACGCGCAAACACACGCACACACATGCATGCACACACACACCTGTATGCCAGCAGGAATGTCATAGACAATGCGTATGGTCTTTGATTCAGGGTAACCAGGCAGACTGTGAGGAATTATGTGGTACTCCATCTTCCCAGGTGGCTGTGTGCCAGTCTTCTCCCCATAGATAGCCTTACATGTAGGACACTGTAAGCTGCCATCCTAGGAAACAAAACTCTGTCACTGCTTTATCAAATATTTTGCTGTGACTAAAATCTATAAATACAGACAGCTGCCATAATTGAGATAGAATCACAATATTGGAGATAATCACAATTTTTTCATTATTTTCTGCAGTTATTGTTATCTTGTTTATTCTGTACTACTACTACTAACAGCTAATCAGTCTGAACACTTTAAGTTTGTACTTATAGTTAGTGATGCACCAAATATTCGGCAACCAAACTTATTCGGCTGAAAATGGCAAAAAAAAACAAAAAAAAAACAATATTTGACATATCACCAAAAAAGTGATAAGAGAAAATTTAACCTTTACTGCTGTAAAGTTAGTTTAACATTTGTAATTCAGCTTTTCCTCACCAGTTAACAAAACAGATTCACCAGCACAGTTACAGTTTGGTGCGGAAATGGAAGAAGACAACAAACTACAAGCACAACCTTTACTAAACTACACTTGTAATGATGAAGCCAGAATGTAGCCGCTTAGCTTTGTGTTTGTGCTCGGCGGCTGCAGTTTTAGGGAGCGTCTCACAATTAGAAGAAGAAATGTGAAGTGTTTCAGTGTCTGTAGCCAATGACACTCACATTAAACACACAAAACATCCATGTGACTTACATCATTCATTTTAGACATTTTCATCATTTTATTAAACATTAGTAATAATGTAACACACATGCATCTTCATACATATTCATATAATATTGTCTTTGTCTTATATACAAATATAAAAGAATAATTATTTTTTATTTGAAATACAGTAAATGTTTAAACATGTCTGTTTTACAAAAACAAATCTATTGTCCTGTGGTGTGACCATCTCTCTGACTCAATAATACACATGTTCATGAATATATAAAGTGTCATTTTTAGTTAAATATTTTATCAGTCATATATTTCTAAAAGTGAAAAGTGTCTTCTGGTGTGACTCCATATCCTGATTTTAAATCAGGTTATTGCACAGACAGCTTTATTTAGCTGAAGGACCCCATTATAGGTCATGTGACTGAAGCCCCCCATGTAGCCCATGACATGATCAAGTTTTTTGAAATCTGATTTGTTATTTTACTTTTTGTCAGCCTGAAAATGTTAACAAATAAGAGAATATGTCTAATAATGAAGACAAATCTCAGTCATGCTCTTGTTTATTAGCTAAAATATCTTTTGTATATTAGATCATTAGCTTATATTATGGTAAGTCACACCATAGCACACAGTTACAGTGAAAATGTCTAAAAACAGTGACAAAACTAAGTTAGTGACTCCTTATACTTTCAAAAATGATCAGATTTCACGCTACATAAATAGAGAGATGTATTAAAAAATGATGTTTTACAACAATTGCATTATTGTATATGAAGCACACAATACTTCTGAGACACTGAAGCAACATAAGGAACTGAAATAAAGCTCCATTACAGCAGGTGAGGAGTCTGTGTTCGTACCTTGTTGCCATTGCTGTACATGGCCACCAAGCATAGAAGATGATACACGTGGCCACACTTGCCCAGTTTGCCCACCAGTTCAGGCTTAATGCCTTTGTGACTCAGCACACCCTCGTAGCCCGAGGACATCACCAGTCTCTCCATGCAGATGGTACAGTCCTAATCACAGTACACAACCAGATCAGAGAGCCAAAATGCATTTACAACAAAGTAAAACACAAAATAAGACAAATTGTGCTCTTAAGTGTGCAGTGGAAGAGTTAACACACACAATTTGAATTGGGTGTCTATACTTTAGCATAAGAAATTAACATTATATGAGAAATTACCTTCTAACAAAATTATGTATATAAGTGTGTGTGTGTGTGTGTGTGTGTGTGTGTGTGTGTGTGTGTGTGTGTGTGTGTGTGTGTGTTGCGGCGGTGAAATTTGTTCCCCAGAAAACTTTTCTCTTTCGTTATAGTGTGAGTGACTTTGTGATCCATGGGGGCAGGGGGATTAGTGATGTGGGAGACTTAAGTGGTGCCCCCGTTGACATTTGGGGGCACAGGGTACTTATGTGGCCTGCGTTTGAGGTACCATGTCATCTGCTGGTGTTGGTCCACTGTATTTTATCAAGTCCAAAGTCAACACAGCATCTACCAGGAGATTTTAGAGCACTTCATGCTTCCATGTAATCTAATTACATTTATTTATACAGCGCTTTTTACAACTGATGTCACATCAGTTTACAGTTTACAGGGTTAGTAATAACAAACACTAAATCCCATCTACTCATTTATTTTTGTCCAGTAGGACTTGTCACCTGCCCACAGTGCCAAAACTACTGCCCACTGTATTTCTGAGCTTGATTGACCAGACAACTCATAAGCCATACTGACCAACATTAAAACAATAAATGCCTGAAATGTCATGTTGTGTAATGTCAATTAAAATATGAACTTTTTCAGGATGTTCTACTCTGATATATGACTGTACATTTGATCCTGTGGTTGAAGAGCTGCATTCTGGAAACATGCTGTCATAATAATTACACTCACATTAGCCTGAACACAGCTATAAACCTGAGCACATATTTCATTCTGAATATCCAGCTGTTGGCCTAGTTTTACATCAATATTACTCACCTGTAAGGAAAGCAAAACTAAAAGTAACATTTTCCAAATATCAGAGAAGTGTTGGTTGAGATTAGTCAGTGTTCTCAGATTTGAAAAGGAGACGAGTGGGCGGTGCTCACCTCCTCTGGAGCCACTTTGATTTTCTCTGTGTATCTGCGCACCACATCCTCTGGGTTTTTGCCTAGTGATAAAATAGCACATACGGATGCATACAAGAGCCCACACACACACGCACACACACAATTCAGGTTACAAAACATCTAGACACTCATAACAAGAAAGCCCCACATTTTACAAGTACCTCCTAAAGTGTGTTTCAGAGAAATGCTTGTGCAGACTTGTCAGGAATAGAAATGCTAAGAGTCTGTAAAGTGATTTTTGATTAAACTTGGCAGAAACCTTTCAAAATGAGTTATAATAAATATCTCTGCCATATGAAAATATTATTACACAAAAATACTGCATATTGCTGAATAATGGCTTATAATTATTTTGCCTAAATCAATAACAACACCATTAACTTTAATTTAAATGTTTGGAATTAGTGCACAAATTATAATAATTTGAAAAAGTTTGTGTAAATAATTTAATTAAAAATGTAAACTAATATTTTATATTCAAATGACAGTTTTTAATTAAATTGTGAACACAAATTAACTTTTTCAAAATATTCTAACTTGAAAATGTCATATTTATTACACATAAAGTAACATCATTTTTCTTTCAATGTTGATGTGGTCTAAATAGTAATTTACTCAATCTTAACCTGAGAATGTTTCAGACAGTCTGATGTAGTCTGACATGCCTTCACTCTTTTACAAATTACACACATCTAAAATTATTTATTCCCAAAGTGTTACATAGACTTCTGTTCAGCACAAACTCAGCAACAACTGTGTCAAAACAGTAAAAGTGTCATAAATCTATATTCTGATTAAATCTGCTCTAAACTTAGACTTTCCAAAAACCTGTTTTCAGATGTGCTGATATATTGTGAAAACACTCTAAACATTTCTAGCCAAGACTTCTGAGCTCAGAACTGAATAAACAGAGGTGTTGGCTACACACTGCAACATTACAGTTTTTAGACATTGTAAGTGGTTTTATTTTTAAAACTTAACTAATGTGAGGTGACACTCCATTTTACTCAGCCACTAACCCTACATTGAATTTATATGAGATAGGTGTGAACAATCAGGTGAGGGGTCTTTGTTCAATACACATTCCACAGATTCCAGGCCAGTGGAACCCACCAATGGAATGTCCAGAATTACCATGTCATTATCATATGAATTGATAGAGTGGTTCTTTTGGTGGGAAAATATGCACAGCTGTCTGAGTCGCTTTCACAGACTTGTCTCTGGTTATTTAAGCTCCTCTCACAAATTTCTTAAAATATATTTTGATTCTAGCTAGATATATTTGAAAAGTAGACCCTTTAAGTTTTCTGGACTATGTTTAGTTTTGTTTATAGGATATAATCTTGCAATTATATGTGTTTGTGTAGAATTTTAGTTTTGTTCTCGAAGTTGGGTTCGCCAACTCCAAAGGGTTTCTGAAATATTGTAATAACCTAATATTTCTGATTTTCATGATAAATAAGCTATAAGTCTATACTGATCAACATTACAACCAAAAGCTGTAAAATGTCACTTTATGTGAAATGAATATAACATATATGAGTGTTTACCTTTTTTAATTAAATTATGAACAAAAATGAACTTTCTCATCATATTACAATTTTCCGAGATGTGTCTTTGTGATCTGATATTGATAATGACCTAAGTATTATTTTGCATTTCAATACTAGAGCAAAAAAAACACATCAAGGCAGATTTGAGAAATGACAATAAAACACAATCATGCTCAATGAAGCAATTTAAAATGATAAAACGTTAACACAGGTTGTATGATGGTAAGGTGTGAGACATTTTTTTCCCACTTGGTGGCAGTGCTTTTGGGACAATCTGCATTATGTGGCTTCCTTACAGGCATCCCACCCCTCCCACCTCACTACTTTTACAGATGTGTAAATATGACTTGTCAAATTGAATGATCTTATCTCAGTTTACTAAAACTAGTATAACAGCATCATGTGTGACTCCTGATGGTTTAAGGAGGCAGACTATAGAGTACTGTAAGAGTATTTGATGTATTGTGTGACAGAGAGGAGGCCGATCTGTGTCCTGATTGCTTCACCATCACTGTCACTGCGTCATCCTCAGTCTGCAGATCAGTTCAGACTGTTTCAACTGAGATCAGCAAAACAGTGAGCCAACAGCTTAATCTCCAGAGGAAACATACATTTACACACACACACACACACACAAACACACATACAAAACATGCAGTAGCATATAACACCTCCCCTCCCCCTTTCTCACCTTTGCGGAGGTGTTTTTTCTTGGTCTTGCGGCGGATGCCGTTGACTCCTGGTACTGGCTTCAGGTCGCTCTTGTTGACTGGCGGAGGGTGCAGGATGGGCTTTGGGGCGCGAGTCAAACACACAGGCAGCCCGGCAGCACACATAAGAATACCCGTCATCCCTAAAAAAATAGAATATCTGAAGAACCTGGAAAAGATCTTCTCCAGATAACTTACTTTTTCTACAAAGCTCTATGTATCTTAATACTAGAAGTTTGGAGTTCACGCACCCTTAAATTAGAAAACTCAAAAGCCAATGTTGATCATTAGAGAGAAGAAACAATACAAAGGACTATTTAGCATCGAGAAGGTTTAATAAACAGCAAATATACCACCTTCAAAATGCATCAGTCTGTCTCTTCAAAGACTAGAACTGTCCAAACTGTGCTTTTCTCTGTGGTTCTCGAGAGAACTCTAGACAAATAAACAGCCCCTGGACCAAATCAAAGCTCTCCTTTAACTAGAATCCCAGATAAATTCATAATTTGGACACATTTTGAGAAAAAAACAGTCCACAGTTCTGCTGGAAACAGTTGAAGGTAAAAGTGGAAAAGGACCAGCAATGGATGGATGGAAACAATCTAGAGAATCACGAAGGAGACAGTTAGAAACCTGAGGACTCAAACTAAAGACCGAATGTTGTGCAGAGACATTACTGTAATCGATTTGATGGCTTTTAAGAAGAATTGCATCTCATTCCTCCATTCAGAACAGCTTCAACTGAAATGAAGAACTTGAGTTGACGTAAAGATTGGCGGCTCATGTTGTGTTTAAACCCCCTTCCACTAGATGGCAGTGTTGTAATCTTCAGCCATTAGACTCTTCCACTCCAAAAGAAACAGGTAGTTTAACAATAGTGTAGCCTAATATATGGTAACTATGTTTTTGAATACATTTGACAAGTCCTAAAAGTCAAAAGATAAAGATAAAGAAAACTTATCAGACAAATGAGTCAAAAATATTAGACTCGGTCATTTATTTATTGAGGAAAATGATACAATATTATAGTCTATAAGTGACAAAAGTGAACCTTTGCTTTAAGTATATGGTGTGGCTCCCACAACTGCAATAACTGAGCGGTAATTATTGATCAGTCCTGCATATCTGTTTGGAGGAATTGGCCATTTCAGAACATTAACTCTTTGTTAATTAGTCTTTGGTAGAATGATTTGTGTGCTTAGGGTTGTTGTCTTGCTGCATGACAAACATTCTGTAAATAAAACAGGGCACCCACTCACACCTAATTGTCATCCAACTGACTGACAACACCCAACTTAAATTTCACCTTCAATTGATCTGCTAATCCTAAAGGTTCACATACTTTTGCCTCGGACAGACATGTGATATCATTTTCCTCAATAAATAAATGACAGAGTCTAACATTTTAGCCTCATTTGCTTGATTTGGCTCTCTTTATGTACTTTATCTACTTTTTTGAGGTCAAAATTACGCAGAAGTATAGAAAATTATCATTGTTCTCAAACTTGCAAGCATCACTTTACGTATTGACAGGTTTTACTCATACAGTGTACTAGTACCTGACTACCTGTTGAATTTCGTTCCCGGTTCATGCCGGGAGACTGGACTTATGGGTGGAGTCATTAGTAATGCAGAGCAGTGATTGCTCAAAGACAGTAATCACATCAACACTGTCAGTGTCACTGTCGGGTTAAAGCAAACGCAGATGAAAAAGTAAATCAAAGCTCCTCTATTGTTTACTGCACTGTGTAGAAAATCATGTGACCACAGAACAGCCTTCAGAGACTCCGCCTACTATCGCACTTGTGTTATGTGGTACCTGAGAAAGGTGTGGTTAGTTCTAGGTCCTGTAGAAAAAGTGAACACTCACCTGCCAATGCTGGATGAACAGGTCCTGATCCAGAAAGGTTCTTCACCGGTAAGGCAGGTACCCTGAAAACAATCAGAACAAACAAAAAAACAACTGAGCATGCAGAGGCATAGATTGATAGATTGATAGATCGATAGATAGATAGATAGAACAAATAAGTAATACATTATTGTGAAAATTGACTATAAAAACAAGCATGTTAAATTACACTTCTTTACTTTTAACCTAATTTTAGACAATCAATTAACCCACCGATTCTCACGCATTCCCACCAATCACTTGCATAAGCCTAGATTTGAATTTGTGATGCTCGAGTCATAACATCAACATTTAAATGAAGCTTTTTAACCCTCTGGTGTCGGTGCTACCTACGGCAGCGACAAAACCAAAATTCAGCAAATACACTTATACAACTAAGATTTTATCCTAGAAACAAAACATTATCCTAGAAACCTTAAAGGGTCTACTTTTCAAATAGATATAGCTTGAATCAAATAAATTTTTTGATATTTGTGAGAGGAGCTTAAATAAGCAGACATGTTCGTGAGACTGAGTCAGACAGCTGCACATTTTTTTCCCGCCAAATGACACAATCTGTCTTTCATATGATAATGACATGGTAATTAGTTTACAGCAGATTTAATCAGAATATAGATTTATTATTATTTTACTGTTTTGACACTGTTGTTGCTGAGCTTGTGCTGAACTAAAGCCTGTGTAACTGTAAAATCATTTTAGATGGGTGTAATTTGTAAAAAAGTCAAGTCATGTCAGACTACATCAGTGTCTGAAAACCTTCAGACTGCAGAGGGTTAAAGAAGTAAAATTTTAAAACAAGTTGTAAATGTGAACATATGATTGTAAAAACTCAGAGTAAATGAAGCTACAGACAACTATTACAACAAAAAGCAGGTGTGATGCCTTTTTGTCCATTTGGGGGCAGTGTTGGCTAGTTCTGCATTGTGTGGCTTCCTCGCTGGTATCTCAGCCCTCCCACCTCACTACTTTTACAGTGTAAATGTGATTTTAATTGATTTAATATGATTAAATGATTATATCTCTGGGTTTACTTGGTCTTTCAACAACAAACTAAAGTCCTGGACTTTCGGCACAGAACCAGGGATGCAAGTTGAAGGCAATGCCGAACGTGACATTTTTATGCTGTGATGGCTTGTAACAGCCATGTGATTGGATCAGAGTGGTGTTTTCAGTGACTCCTCAGGGTTAAAATAACCCGCTCACATTTAAAAGGCTCCTGGAGATTAATAATAAAACCACTGCAATTACTTTTAAACTAAGCAGAAGTCTTGGTTATAGTGGAGTGAGATCAGACAGCCTTGTGTCTCAATACAGTCAGGATTAAAGACAGAAAACACCAACAAATAAAAATCAAAAGCACTTTAAAACCCTCATGGGAGGGATGAGCTCACTGCCTGAGCACAGGAACATGCTTTTAGCTTAAATCAAGCCAGTAGAGACATCTTAAAGCTCTCCACTATAAGAGTTTCTCACTTAAAAGCCAGGAGTCACTCTGTCAAAGACTGTATTAACAGACAGAGAGAGAGAGAGAGAGAGAGAGAAGAAAAAAAGACAGAAAGAGAGAAAGTTACAGATTTAAACAAACAGAGAGAGGGAGACCGACAGTGGCAGTGAGAGAAAGAAAAGGTGAGAGAAGCAGAAAGTGAGAGTGAAAGATAGATAGAAAGAGAGAAAGGGAAAACAAGAGAGAGTGAGAGAAAGTGATAAAAGAGAAAGGGAGACAAGGAGAAAGAGAAAGTTACAGATGGAAACAAAAAGATCAATAGAGAGAAAGAGAGACAAAGTGGCAGTGAGAGTAAAAGAAAAGGTGAGAGAGGGAGAGAGAAAGAGTGAAAGATAGAGAAAGAGATAAGAAAAGAGAAAGGGAGACAGGAAGAAAGAGAAAGAAGCTGATGGAAACAAAAAGATCAATAGAGCGAAAGAGAGACAAAGTCGGAGAAAGAGAAAGAGAATAGGTGAGTGAGGCGGCGAGAGATTGAAAGATAGAAAGTGTAAGCGGGAGAAAGATAAAAAGAGAGAAAGAAATAGAGGAGAGAGACAGAAAGAGAGAGGCAATGAGTACGGGAGAGAAAGAGAAAGAGAGAAAAAGAAAGTTAGAGAGAGGTTGAAAGAGATAAAAAACGAACGAAAATAACAACAAATGAATGAACAAATTAATGACAGAAAGAAGGAAAGACAGAAATTTCATCAAATTCTCAGAGTTGTGATTGACAGCATGCACAGCTGAAGGCTTTCACTGCACTGTATCACTTCTTCTCAATCTATACCTCACAAACCCTGCCTGACCATCCTTGTGCAGCGCCATCTGGAGGAGCCTGAAGTTATTGTAACTTTAACCATACAAGCGGACTCTTCTTTTCTCAGTGTTTACTGTGAGTGTAAACAGTAGATTATTAAATGTGGATTACAACCCAGAAAATTCAATTTCATATTACGCTTCATCTGAATCTCTCTCTCTCTCTCTCTCTCTCTCTCTCTCTGTCTGTCTGTCTCTCTCTCTCTTCTTTCTTTATTTCTTTTGTTCTTTCTTTCTCTATATCTCTTCTTTGTCTTACTTTTTTGTCTGTATCCCTTTATTTCCTTCTTTCTTTATCCCTTTCTTTCTTTCTTTCTTTCTTTCCTTCTTTCTTTATTCATTTCTTTCTTTCTTTTTGTCTCTCTGTTTCTTTCTTCTTTATCATTCTATTTCTTTCTCTATATCTCTTCTTTATCCTTTTCTGTTTTTTGTCTTTATCCCTTTCTTTCTTTATTTCATTCTTTCTTTCTATATAAAATATTCTTCATCTCTTCCTTTCTTTTTTGTCTTTATCCTTTTCTTTCTTTCTTTCTCCAAAACTGCAGCCCAACAGGAGGAAATGATGTCACTATGTGATGAAGAGTCAGAGCTGGTGAGGAAATCAGATAAAAACCATGTTGTGCTTTATTTACATAATGAAGTGAGTTAAAAGAACTTTTGGCTAAATTAAGAAGTTTGAGTTGGTGAAGCTCAAGTCGAAGTACTTCGTAAAAAGTTGCTTTAAAATGTTAAGCTCATCTGACTTTCATTTTTACAGTGTATTATAAATGTCATTGTAGATATAAAGCACATTTAAAAACAACAACCACTGACCAAAGTGCTGTACAACAGACCTACAGGACACGTCACATATCTAAAAAATGTATTTGAGTAAATGACTGAACTCCAGAACAATCAGTCCGTTACAGGACCAGCGAGACGGAGTCAACAAAGCTCCAAAGAAGCAGGAAGCCATGATGCTCAGACAAAAGGACCAGAAGAAACGGAAGAGAGCAACCGCTGGAGAGAATACGTCCGTCTTTTTTATTCTTATTTAGACTGAAATCAGCAGCAGCAGTGTGAGAAAATAAGAGAAATATCAGCAAAACCTTTATTTCAGGCATCAGCAGAGAGTTCGTCTTCTGACATATTACACCTCTGCCAGCCTGCTCGCCCATCCGTCCCTCCTTCACTAACTCCAGCATGAAAGTGACAGGGAACTCAGACTTTACCACCCTTCTCTGTGCAAAAGAATAAAAGAAACAACAGTCTTACCCTCGTTTATCCTCCTCCTCTCCCTCCATCCCTCTAATCTCTCTCAAATAAGACACTTCCTGCTCCTTCTAACACACACACACATCTGCACACAGGCAAAGTAAAAGAGGAAGTGAAAGGCAGAATAAAGCGGGTAGAGGGTCAGTTCAGAGCACTCAGTGAAAAGCTCTTTAACAGCCACAGCAGAGAAGAAGCTACAGACGACTCTTCACTCCAACACAGTTCAACTCTGAAGGCAGGCAAATGAATTATGCTTTAAAGGCTTCCACTCATTATAAGCCTGATAATTTACTTCCAATGAGCTTCTCAGAGCAATGTGGTGACTCTCCTCAACAGTTACAACCATCTGTGCCTTTCGTAGCTTATTAGGAATGTACCGATCCCCAATACGGCTAGGCCTAGAGGCTACATTCAGACAACAAGCCCAAATCAGACTTCACATTGTCTCCATATTGCAGTGCAGACAACCAAAAACCGCATGAAATCTGTTCTTTGCTAATCCAATTTGTGGCTTGAAATCCAAATACAATCTGATTTGTACAGATACGTCGGGACACCCAAATCGGATTTTGAAGTGCCTTTTGCGTCACTCACAATGCGACAAAGAACGACATCACCCAGTGATGGAAGATCCAAGAAGTGCACCATATAGGTCACCACAGTGAAGTCTGAGGTTGCCAGGTCCCAAAAAACTCTCCATCCTACTGTCTGACAAAGTCGCCCTACACAAACTTAATACCCACAATCTAAAGAGTCTAATCACAGAAGTTTGAGGGAGCTGTAATTAATTTTTATTACTCTTCTATCTTAATCTTATTTTAGTTTTACTCTAATCAAGATCTTCAGGTTTCATTCCAATGGGTTCTACTAATATTAGAACGTCTTCCTAAGGCATCTCCAACACTCTTTTACTGTGACTATAAAAGTTTTTGGTGGTCCAAAACCAACAGTCCATCACTGAAATTTTACCCACAAGTATAAAATAAATACCACAATTTTGCACAAAAACTGCCAACCTGGCAACTCTGAAGCCACGCCAGCAGTGTGACTGTAATTACTGATGCTTGTGATGCTTGCAGACAGACTTGTATTGTGCGGACAGACAAATCTGATCTGACTGTTTGCAAATAACAGTGGGGACAGTCATCTCAGCAGAAACAAACATTTGCCAGAAGTCTAAACATAGCCTCAGGTACTGAATATAAGCTCTAGACTGTCTGAAGGTATGGGTTCAAGTCCCGCCTCTGCCAAGTCAAATTATAAACTAAAGGTTAGTGCAGTGGGTCTGGGACTGACGGGTCATTGGTTCAATTCCCTGAACAACAGTGCCATTGAGAAACCTAACACCCAGCTGTTCCCCGGGTGCTTTCCCCTTCAAACGAATGCATTCGGCTACTTTAAGCTGACACAGGTGTACAAATGCACACACAGCTTGTCTAGCTCCTGTAGAGAAGTATTGCCAGAAGAATATGACTCTCTGGGGCAGATAAATATGAACCTACTGGCATCATGTCTAATGCCAGGGCGAGAGGGATATAAAGTGATAAAAGTACAAAATTACTGGCCAATGAACTTGCACACAGAGGAATTTGACCTCCACATTTAACTCTACATTTAATTAAGTGAGAACAGATGCCCGAAGTGGTGGGCACCCCCTATCCACAGTGCCTGGGGAGAAGTTATGATTTATGTGCCATGCTGTAAGGTACTTAAGTCATGACCTGCCTGGGGATTGAACCAGCAACCTTCCGGTCACAAGATCAGTAACCACCAGTCTTTTGGATTAACATCATCCTCATGCTTGACTTGCATACCCTCCTAGGCTGCAGGGGGCAGATTGAAGTCTACGTTTGGGTTTGCCAAAGGCCTCACTTGCATGCCGTGTTCACATGCCGTTGCATAAACTTACAAAACACAGGAATACAACTCAATGTTTACCACATGACAGCCCTGACCCACCCCACCCCCACCTGTCATGATGTTCGCCTAACCACCAAACCACAGGGACAAAAATGCTGTCAAATCCTTAATAGATGGTGGAAAAAATGTGACATCATGTAACTGGGACAAACCCTTGGGCCCATTTCTGGATACGTTGAATTTTAGCTTTAACATTATATATCACAGTTATATAACTGATCAAACAGACCATCCACCCATTACACCTGCAACCCCAATCAAAGCCAGTCAGTCCGCGTGTTTACGTTCACTTCATAATCTGATAACTGCAGAAAATCTGTAATCTGTTTGATGTACTTACATGCATTTGGGTTATCAGATATCTCTGGGTCTATGAGTCACAGTTCTGCTTTACAATCATTTCTCAGAAGAGACGCGACATACGTGTAAACTTCCTTCTGCAGACTTTTCAAAATTGTCTGTTTTGGTTTTCTACCATCTGGAATATTCTCAAATTTATACCCCAAATTAATTAAAATTATGTAGGAAAGTTCATTTTTGTTTGTAATTTAATTCAAAAAGATAAACTGACATTTTATATTCATTACATGTGAAATATTTCAAGTTTTTTTTAATGTTGGTCAGTGTGGCTTATAGCTCATCAGTTTGCTGGCCAATCAAGCTCAGTAATATGACGGTCAGTAGTAGTTTTGGCTGCTAGCAGCTGCTGGAAAAGGCAATCAGCATCTCCATAAAGTTTGTCACCAGATGGAAGTATGAAGTGCTCTAAAATCTCCTGGTAGACGCTGTGTTGACACTGGATTAAACACAGTGGACCAACATGGGACTTCAAACCATCACAGAAACTTCACACTGGACTTCAGACACATGGGATCGTGTGCAGTTCTTGTTCTCCTTTAGTATTTGTACTGTTTAAATAGTTTTAAAAAGTTTTTGATTTTCCTGAGCTACAAACCAAACTGATCAACATTAAAATAAAAACAGCTTCAAATGTCACTTTACATGTAATAAAAATAAAAAATATAACAGGTTATCATTTTGAATTCAATTATGAACAAAAATGAACTTTTTCATAATACTTTAATTTGTTGATGATGGTAGATGTTTCAGAAAAGCTTCAAAAGTGCTGATTGTGTTATTAACTCAGTGTTTTGCGTGATGTTCATATACAAACCGGATTCCAAAAAGGTTGGGACACTAAACAAATTATCTAATATTTTATTCAGAATAGAACACAAATCACAGATCAAAAGTTTAAACTGAGAGAATGTATCATTTTAAGTGAAAAATATGTTGTTTCAAAATTTCATGGCGTCAACAAATCCCAAAAAAGTTAGGACAAGGCCATTTTTACCACTGTGTGGCATCTCCCCTTCTTCTTACAACACTCAACAGATGTCTGGGGACAGAGGAAACCAGTTTCTCAAGTTTAGAAATAGGAATGCTCTCCCATTCATGTCTAAT
>BRDA01006516.1:34322-47920 GCA_036984385.1 Crenuchus spilurus
GGTTGTAAAGAAAATGTTGAGCATATTTATGTCCAAGTTTTGTTCTGTTTAAACAGTTTTGAACAGTAAGCATGAGTGATGACTGCTTCTTGACAAAGATAAATGTGTGATGCGGGTGCTGACAAACACACAAAAGCAAAGACATTACAAAACAGAGATGCCATTAGTTTTCGTAGAGAAGAAGTCCTGCCATTGGATTAATGGACTGATTTATTTTCAAGGATATTGAATTGAATGTCATCCAGTGAGCTCATGGGTTGGAGGGAGAGAGACAAATAGAGAAAGAGATGGAGAGAGAGAGAGATTGGAGAAGATGACAGAGCCAGGTTTGGGTGGACATTAACTCATGCAGCATCAGTGTGGTGCTGACAGGTTGGATGCTATGGAATGATGAGGGCAGTGAGTGAGGAATGGGTCAGCGGGTTGGTGGCTGAAGGCCTGGACTGTCTGTGGCTTAGTTGCGGGAGCCAGAAAGAGACAAGGAGAGGGAGGACAGCAGGTTGATGGCTGGACGAGGTGCAGGGAACTACTCAAATGTGTGCCAACTTGCTTCACATGACTACGTCTGGGTCTAAACCTGCATATATACACATTTCTCTCTCCCTCTGTCTATGACAGTATCATACTTTATTTTCTTACAGAGGTGGAGCCAGTGTATACATGCCTCCACACAAAAGCACAAGTGATATGAGGTACAGAAATATAAATAATGTAAATAAATAAATAATAATGCTTAGTAATTTCAACCTATATAAATTACTTCATGTGGTAACAAGGAAAGGTTTATTGAACTCAAATACTATGAATAGTCCTGTCACAATCCCCACTTATCCCAAGGCCTGAGTATGGAGAGGGGCCCATAAAAATTCTGAATTTTTTTGGGGGGTTGTTTTTATTTTGAATGAATTGGGCCCTCAAATTAATTATTTAATTATTCATATTTCAAATATCAATATTGATAATATCAACTGAGGGAATGAACTTTAGTCACAGTCCTCTCAACATATTGGACATTCTGGGGGCCCCCTCTTGGAGGCCCAAAATGGAGCAGAAATCAGTATTTCAAAAGAAGAAAGAAAGGGAGGAAAAAGAAAGAAGGCAGAATGAGGGGAGACAGCTGTTGACGGCTTTCTTTCCCAAAGGTGAACCGAGTTATCTTGTTATGCAAAGTCCAATTAAAGTTAAAGTAGTCCACTCCAGACAGCTGCTGCTGATTTTTGGAGGCTCACGTGAAGTCGTTAGTTTAGTTAATTACCAACTAGGCTGCTTGCGGCTGTAAGTATAAAGACAATTATGAGCCACTAACGTTAGTTATCAACTTTAACCAGTTTCAGAAACAAACAGTGGCTCTGGTGCAGCTGGTGCAGCTGGTGCAGGAGAGAGAGAGAGAGCGAGAGAGCGAGAGCTAGTTAGCTGCTGACTGGTAAAATTGCTGCCTAAATGTGAGTTGTTTACCTTAAGTTTAAAGTAAGTTAGTCTTTTGGTTCAGTGCGTGTGCTAAAGCCTATTGTCTACTAACACAGCAGAGCTAAAAGTGAAACTCTGTGCTGAGAATTAATAAATGATCCACCAGCAATATTTCTGCCGCATATATCAACATGTAAATAGTCTACATCAACATAATCTGATCTGTTTGTAGCTTAAAACCTTATTTATGCTTTTTTATTTAAATAAATACCCCCCTTTTTTGCTCATGTGCCTCGTTTACTGGCATTTATTGGGGCCCACTGTCATTGAGAGTGTACAGGGCCCCGAATTTGCTGCTACGCCCCTGCTTACTGGACCAGTTTGCAGCCAGGAGTGAAGAGGTCAAGATGAGAATCAGTGCCTCCAAATCTAAGACTAGGGTACTCAGCCGGAAAAAGGTGAAGTGCTCTCTCCTGGTTGAGAAGGTGTCCCTGCCTCAAGTGGAGAAGTTGAACTATCTCAGGGTATTGTTGACTAGAGAGGGTAAGGAGGAAAGTGAGATGGACAGGCGGACTGGTGCGGCATCCACAGTGATGTGGACTCTACCGGTCTGTTTTAGTGATGAGAAAGCTGAGTCGGACTGAAAAGCTCTCGGTTAGGTCAGGTTATGTTCCAACCCTCACTTGGTCATGAGTTTGGGTAGTGACCAACAGCAGATACAAGTGATTGAAATGAGTTTTCCGAGTTTGGGTGTCCGAGTTCTCACTTAGAGAAAGTTCAGACATCCAGGAAAGAGCCATTGCTCCTCCATAAGCTCGAGAGGAGCCAATTGAGGTGGTTTGGGCTCCTGATTTTTTTACATTTTGTACTGTTAACCAGGTTTTAGCTAAAAACAGTAGATAACTCAGGAGGGAGAAGAACAGTGACATGTAGAATCTACATTTAATCCCAAATAGCTCATATCTGTTGGATCCAAATACCCTTCCACTGCTAGAACCCACACACTGTGCAGCCTTACTGTTGACGTCTGTTTCTCACCCTGGTGGAATGGTTCCACGGCTGGTAGATACCACAATGCGCTGTGTTCCTGGGCGGTTCAGATTGTTCTGCCCGTTAATCGTCAACGTATGTGTAGCAGGCAGCGTCATGAGTGCTGGAGCACACGGGAAATTCAGCGAATTCATCTCCACCTTTCCTCCACCTCCCCCACCCACCGCTATGTTGTTATGATGTCCTCCTGCCACCGCTGCCGTGGCTGACCAGAGGGAGGTGCCAGCAAATGTGTTGCTCTGTCTGACTGTGGGGACAACCTGATTCCCAGTGCCCGCTGCAGCCGCCATGCCATAGAGCTTCCTCCTCTGCTGTGAGGCCAGGATGGCGTTGGAGGCGGCACGCGTGCTGTGCACCAACAGGCACTGCTGGCAGGAGCACGGTGTGCCAGAGCTGGTGCCAACGGGCCACGACTGGGACTTGGGGATGGAGCCGGCGATAAGTGGGTAGGCCAGGTCCATCCTGCGGCGGATGCGGCGCGTCCTCTGGCTTTGCCGGTTGGTCTGGGCCATGCTGTCAAAGTCCACAAGATAGCTGAAACCCAGTGAACTGAGGTCCAGCCACGGGTGCTGCTTCTCATATGCGTTCTGGATGCTTACACACAGCTCCATGTCATAGGGAGTCCAGGAACCATTATCATTCTCCCATTCCCACACCACACCTTTACCAGGAGCAGAGGATGGGTCATAGAAGTTACGCTGAACTGGACGCATTGTGCCTGTGTGAGAGAGAGAGACAGAGAGACAGAGAGAGAGAGACAGAGAGAGAGAGAGAGAATAGTTAAGGTTGGCTTTGTGTTCAGTCCACTGCCCAGACACTTAAAGGGCAATTCAGTCCACTGCCCAGACACTTAAAGGGCAATTACAGCTATGCAGAAGGGATATCATCTCCTCACACATACACACCAATCACTCCCCTTTAATTTAACGCTTAAGTGCATTACCCTTGAGGACTGAGTAGTACTGTAACTGCACTGCCCTTGAGGGGTGGTAGGTGAGACTTGGACATTATAACTTTAGTAATCGTAGTAGAAATGTTTAGTAATGTTGTTGGACTAATATCTCCTATTCTAGTGATTAATAGTGTTTATTGTAGTTGTTTATGTACTAATATCTCCTATTCTAGTGATTAATAGTGTTTATTGAGGCTGTTTATGGACTAATATCTCCTATTCTAGTGATAAATAGTGTTTATTGAAGGTTGTTTATGGACTAATATCTCCTATTCTAGTGATTTACAGTGTTTATTGAGGTTGTTTATGGACTAATATTTCATATTCTAGTGATTAATAGTGTTTATTGAGGTTGTTTATGGACTAATCTCATATTCTAGTGATTAATAGTGTTTATTGAGGTTGTTCATGGACTAATATCTCCTATTCTAGTGATTAATAGTGTTTATTGAGGTTATTTATGGACTAATATCTCCTATTCTAGTGATTAATAGTGTTTATTGAGGTTGTTTATGTACTAATATTTCCTGGTGGTTAATAATGTTTACTGAGGTTGTTCATGGACTAATATCTCCTTATATATCTGTATATATCCGTATTGTATAGGAGTAGGTTGTTGTCCTGGAAGATTCTAGGTGACCCCAAACTTTTGAGCTGTAGTATACATAACACAACATTAGCACCAGTGCACACGCACCATTAGAATCACCGCACTGCCGCTGGCTGGGTCTCTGAGAGACACATCAGCAGAATCAGCAGCACTGACCTTGAATTCCCACAACTGCAGCTCAGCGGCTAATTTCATTTAGAAGCAGAGCTTCTGCATTACCCAGAGCTACAGACTCCTGCGCTGAGCTACAAGTTTGAAAAGTGCTGGTTAAAAATGTCAAACTTTAATCCTATTTCAATCGGATTAGTTTGTAACGGGGATGTCTAGTAAAACAATGTACACGTCTCCTCAGTGATGGACCTCCAATTTCTAGCGGGTTGTATTTTTGTAAGTGTCATGTGATCATATCACAATTATTATTATATAATAACTTATACAATCATTTAATTATTTTCTTCAAGCCTTGTGTCCATTATGCTATTAGCTTGAATATAAACAACAATTAACAATTGTTTTTGTTTAAGAGTATTTAACATCAGATGTTTAAGGAGCTCACAGTAATACAGTGACTATAATCACCTCTTTAACCCTCTGGAGTCTGAAGGTATTACATACACTCAGATGTAGTCTGACATGCTCTGACATTTTCACAAATTACATCTATATAAAATTTATTTTTTCCAAAGTGTTACACAGGCTTTTGTTCAGCAACAACAGTGTCAAAACAATAAGAGTGTCATAAATCTATATTTTGATTAAATCTGCTCTAAACTCAGAACTGAATAAACAGAAGTGTTGGTTACACACTGGTCATTTCTTTTTTTATTTTATTTTTTTTATTTTTTTTTTTTTATTGACCCTTTCCGGGGTATGTATAGTTTTGTTTCTAGGATAAAATCTCGCAAAGTTATACAAGTGTTTTTGCAGAGTTTTGTTAATATGCCTCCGGCCGGAATCCACCATGTTAATAAGTCTCACTTTTACCATCCATTTCAGTTTCTTTTTCCTCCACATAATGCTCTCCAGATATAATGTAACAACCAAGTACACCGAGTACATCCAGATGAAGTACATTACGGAATAACTCTTCAAAAGCATTTATATCTTTTGGTTTGTGATTGGTGAATGTGTGAACTAGGAGACTATATAAAGCCAAATGGTTATTTTCCAATGATGATGTCACAGATTTGCATCCAGACAGGACTAACATCTTCAGACGAGTTCTGGATTAGCTACAAAACTGATAGTTCAGTCTTTATTTTTCTCTGAGGGGAAAAACACCACAAGCATAAATAGGAGCCCCTATAAAAGAAGAAATTACCGCAAAGTCAAAGTCAAAATTGCATTCAGGAACCTCATGTACATTTACTCCAATCCCAATAGTGCTTATGACTGCAGAGTTGTGTTCTGAGATTGCAGCAATTAGATCTTCATTAAAAGCTGAGGTGCTGCAGATAAAAGGTTTACATCTAACTAATGCATTTAAAACGATTTGTATTCACTTTATTTCGTCTCTAGAGGCTACTAATATGTGTGTACAGATCGATAATGTTAAAAGCCACAGGCGAGTTAAGCAATAAGTTTATGCAGGTCAATTAATATTTCATTAAAATATTCTCCCTGATCGGCAGTCAATGTCTCACTGAGATCAGCTACAGGCTCCGAGTACAGTTGATCAAGCTGGACAAATTGGAGTTGTGTTGACTGTGAGTGACAGTGTTGGGATGCTGTAATGTCAGGAGAGTTATTGTTTTGACTCACCCCAAAAAAGCCTTCCTAATTTGCTTGTGCACTGAGCCTGGGAACGGTGAGCTAATGGCCTAGAAACAGGCTTGTTCATAAGAGCTAATGAAGCCACGCAATGAAGCTGCACATCAGTATGACATTCTACAAGTCTGAATGTAGCCCAGGCCTAGAGAGAGGGACAAAAACAGAGTGCATTAACTCGAATGTAGGTTTGGGCATGCTCTGCCCACTGCCTTGTGTATTAGGAAAGAGATTATGGAGTATGTGTGCTATTCATTTAGATTAGTGCCAAAGACATCTAGACAGAGATTCAAGGTCATTTAATATTCCATGTAGATAGTATTCCCATGACTTCACGCAATAGCGGTGGCTCCATTTGGACAAGTTGAAGTGTGTTGGTCAGTGGAAGGTTTATTATGAGGATCTTGAATAAGTCGTTTTATTTCGATAACTTTTGCAAATGGTCACCATGTGTAGTCTACATTTGCTATAACTAATAACTAACTATAAACTAATCCAGCAAAGTTTCATTTTAAGCCTGAGAAAAGGGTGGAGTTGTCTAGAGTACTCTAGAAGAGATGTAGAGCTAGAGTAGAGGGTGGAGAAGCTCAGGGGGCAGCTGTTGCCTAGTGGATAAGGATCTGGTCTGGTGACCTGAAGGTTGCCAGTTCGATCCCCGGGTAAGTCACAAGCAAGGCACCTAACCCCCAATTTTAAGTCGCTTTGGATAAAAGCGTCTGCTAAATGCCTCAAATTTAAATGTAAATGTAGTCAAGGTTTGGAGTCAAAGGCTTTGTTCAGACAGTAGGCAAATCGGATTTGTTTCTTAATTTGTGTCTGTCCACACAGGTGAAATAATTTCATCCCATGGATTTTCATACCACTGTTATAGTGATGACACTCAAATGATGACTGGCTGATCTTCTTATGCAAGCCATCAGGCCTCTTCAGCTGATCTAGAATGCAGCTGCTCAGCTGGTCTTCAACCAACCCAAGTTCTCCCATGTGACTCCACTGCTGCATTTACTTCACTGTCTTCAAAGCTCTTATATTGTGTATAATTGTGTATCTTTCCTTCTTTCTAGGTATTAGTGATGGTTTTATTCTAATAGTCTCTGAACTGAAGAGTATTTTTGACTCTAACCTGTCTGTACTAGCTGAGATAATTCTCTTGGAATTTTAATGGAAACAAAGCACTTTTGTACATCACTCTGGATAAGAGTGTCTGCCATATGCCATAAACTTAAATGTTATTTGCAAGAGATCAGATCAGATTGCCTGTCCAGACATCACAAACGTATCTCCTTGGGGTGCTGTGGTAACGAAGAAGGCATCAGTAAATACAGCCATGCTGGTGACATGGCTTCAGGGTTGCTAGGTTTGCAGTTTTTGGCCTGTTTTAAAAATGTACCATGACTGCCAAAATCTGTTATAGTAACACAGTAGAAAAAATAGAACTGGAGATGCCTTAGACAGAATTTCATTCATTCATTATCACACCCGCTTAATCCTTATCAGGGTCGCGGTTAGTCCCCTACCCCCTCATTGGGCGCAGGGCAGGGCATTACATTAGTCAACTAAGCCCAGGACAGGGCGCCAGTCCATCGCTAGGTTAGACAGAATTTATTATGAATATTAGAAGATTAAATGGAGGAATCTGAATGTATAGATTAGATCAGAGCAGATGGAAAAGAATTATGTTTTTATTACTAAAAATTACAATTATTTAGAAAATACGTTTAAAAATTAGATTAAATGAGATTTAAAAGTAGTAAAAATCGAGCATCCTCAAACATGTGTGATTAGATTTTGGGCTAGTTTTAAGCTTGTGTAGTAGGACTGCTTTCTGTTAGACTGTAGGCTAGAGAGTTTTTTATGACCTGGCAACCTGGGACGCACACTTCCATCACTCTGGATTTTATGTTTTAAGCTAAAAGCTAACTTCTTACTCGAGTTTGTACTGGATTGTGGCTATGGGTCATGTTTTTCCTAACGTGTAGAGGAAATAGTCCAAATAGATTGTTTTGTCTATTGCTAGATCATTGGTACAATAATAATATTGAAAGCTTAACTGTTCTTGTTGTATAATTTTCTATGCTTAAAGACTCATTATTCTCATCTTTATAATAATTATGATTATAATTTATAATAATTATTATATGCACCAAATATTTGACAACCAAAATTATTCGGCTAGAATAAAAAAAACACATTTTCAGTGTTCGGACGAATAATTAATTTTGAACAATAATGTTTTTAGTAATGCTGTGGGAATTGTGCTTTTCCTCAACAGTTAACAAAACAGATTCACCAGCACAGGGACAATTTGGTGGATATAACAAATATAACTAGATTTGAAACAGTGGGTGAAGAAGGGACAGTTGTGTTATCTATGCCAAGGGTGCAATTTGTGTAGGGAGAGATGTCAGTCTTAGAACCAACAATCAGGAATTCAGGTTTTTTGGCATTGAGCTTAAGAAAATTAGTATTTAACCAGTTTGTTAATTTCTGTAAACAGGACAACAGTGCAGGTGGAGGAAAAGACTCATTAAGTTTGAAGTTCAGCGTAGCAATGGAAACGGAGTCCAAAAGAATGCATAATGCTACCAATGGGCAATATGTAAATAATAAATAAATAAAATACCGACATTCATTCCTGATTAACTATAAGACTTATTTTGGGAGATAGTGTAGTTACTAATAGGCCTGGGCGATAAACCGAAAATTTAACGATACCAAAATTTATGACAATAACCAATGTCATTTTGCCCATGTTGGTATTTTCGGTGTCTTAAAAAAAATGAAAAGAAAAGTCGTTTTGTCTTTTTTTTCGGCTACGTTCATGTTCCTTTAAGATGCTGCTCTCCGTGCTGTCTGTAGGGCAGCCTGTAGTCACGTGGCTACAGGCAGTATGGGCCCTATGTGCAGTTTGGAGTCATGTGACTCCACCCCGCCCAGTCAGTAACAAGAAGTGACGGTGAGGTTGAGAACATGGAGGAGAAAACGTCAAATGCTGAAGTGGTGATGGCAGAGCTCATGTAGGAGGAAGAGCAGCTGCTCATTTCCAAAAGAAATGCATCATCACTCATTTGGCAACATTTTGAGTTCAGCAAGAACGATGTTGAGCAAAGAGATGTTAAGTGTAAACGTAGGCTCCACCTGGCAGTCGGTAAGTGTGCACATCTTAATGAAGTTATCTTTGGGGGCTGACTTATATTTTGTGTTTGTTCAATTATCTAATGTTGTCCACAAGTGCAGAGAGATTGGCTTGTGCACATGATGACTTTACATTTGCACAACTCATTGTTTACTTTTCCAAATTGCAAATGTGAAATTTATTTATTTAATTTTATTTACAAGAATTACTTGACAAACTAAAATGTGACAATTTCAAGTGATGCAAGCTCTTTTTGATGTCTATATTAAGTTTTTTTGTAAGACATTGCATTTTTAATACTTTGTGTTTACAGGCAAATTGTTATTTTATACTTCTAAACTTGTTCTGTTGTGCTTAATTCAAATTTTTTATTTATTTATTTTATTTATAAAGCGCTTTTTACAACTGATGTCACAAAGCAGCTTTACAGGGTTAGCAATAACAGACATAAAATCATTAATCCCTAATCCCCGGTGAGCCAGCCAACGACGACAGTGGCAAGGAAAAACTCCCTCAGGGCTGGAGGAAGAAACCTTGGGAGGAACCAGACTCACATGGGGGACCCATCCTCCTCTGGTCTGCTAATTCTAAGTGTGTGATGAATCATAATCATATGATCTTGTTGTAAAGTTCAGGTGAGCTGATATAGTGACAGTAGTGGGACAGGAATGATGATGATAGTGGGTGCATTGATAACGGCCAGAAAGTCCATTTGAACTCCAATGTAGGCAAATACTTAATTGTTCAGTAACTCTTAAGAAAAGATTTTTTCATTTATTTATGCTTTAAAGTTAATTAAAGTGGTAATAAAAAGGGAATTGTACCATCAATATAACTGGCTGTGAATTATTTATGGTGGCCTAACACATTCTATATTTTTGGGATATGTGTGTATTAGTATTATTGTCCATTTATCGTTATCGAGGGGAACTGCTCAATATATCGCAATATTGATTTTAGGCCATATCGTCCCAGCCCTAGTTACTTATTGTATAATTATTTATATAAATGAAGAACCGTGTTCAGTATTTGGCCAAATTCAGCTTTGGTCAAAAATGTTTGTTTCAGTACATCCCTAATTATTATGAAATGGTTACAAAATCTCTACATCTGATGATAGTCCAATACTGAACTTTTGACTTTCACCCAAATAAGACCATTCTTATTAAACAGACCTGAATCTGTGCACAACAAGTGAGTTGTCAGAATTCATTACTACAGTAGAGAAAACACTGCATGTGTATTAGTGCAAGAAGAATTAAAGCTCGATAAGTCAATAAAGCTGTAAATGCAGCAATTTAAGAGTCAAACAGGACGTCTGTAATCATTAATAAATGCTGCTGGTGGATGATGTTATTTCATCACTGTAACGATGCCCGGTGATATGCAGTGTTTTACCCTGGAAGGGTTATATAGTGGTCAGACTGGGCCGCCCTCTCACTCACACATACAGGGATGATGGGAAATTCCTCTCTCAAACTTCCTCTGCTTCCCACAGTCCAATGATTACTTAATATCTGCGACTCCATACAAACTTAACATGGTCAGGAATTACACACCCTCCCACTGACACACACAGAGCATCCTTCCTGCAGAGCGTCTCTCCAGAAGCTCTGCTGTGTCTGACCCACTCAACACACACTAACACACCACCACCACATCACTGAGTGTAGATGTAAGATATGTGTACCTAATAAAGTGGCCAGTGAGTGTGTACTGTACAGTGCTGATACTTTGTGTAATGTTCAATGCCAGTAGGCTTGACATGGCCAAAAACAACCCTTGGGAACTCAGGGAACTTGTCTGCATTCTTGTCCCTTACCGAGTTCAAAGCAACGTTGCGCTCATGTTGCCTCAGTTTGTAGGGCTATACAGTAACTAAATAGGACCAAAGGCGGTTTTATTCATTTTATGTTTTGTTTTTCACTCTCAATTAAGGAAAGAAAATCACTGCTTTCATCAGACCAGAGAACTTCCTTCCAGTTGACTTCATAGACTTCCTTCGGGCAAACTGTAGCTGAATTTTATTTAACAGTAACTTTCTTTTTTACGTGAAGTTACAATCGTTATATGTAGAGTCTCTCCAGTCACCACTGAAAGTCTTTCACAGGTCTCTTAGTGGCCTCTCACTGATCTCCTTCTTGAATGGTCACTCAGTTTTGGTGGACAGTCTCTTCTTGGCCATGGCATTCTCTAAGTTTCTAAATAATGGGTTTAAATCTACTCTAAAGTATAATCTGACTTGGAAATCATCTTGTATCCAGTCTCTTGGTTTGCTTTTCAATCTCCTCATCACAGAGGAGGAGCAATTATCTGGAGCAATTTGTGTAAGTTTCATTTACATTCCAGATAAATTTGATCAATCTTTGGGTGAATAAGGCAGTATTATACACAGTCATATCAGAATATTACCCAGACATCACAGATGCCACATAACAGTGGATACAGATACAGATACAGATATACTTTATTGATCCCTTGCAGGAAATTAGGTCCCAGCCCCTGCTGGCAGGGCAGCAGTTTAACACAGCACCAACCTTAAAGTAAGGAAGAAAATAGCATATATGAGAGAGGAAGATAAGAAAAAAAAAACATGTAAACATATGTAAACATGTAAAAAAAAACTCTTTGCATACAAGCACACAGACAATGGGAAGCAGTAAAGACATTGAAGGCGTGAGTCTGGGAGGGAAGGAGGGGGTGCTGAAAGTCACTTTGCTCGAACAGTCTGTGCACCTCAGTCCGCAAGATGGTATAGCATGGTATATTATAGGACCGCATGCTCCCGGGCAGAGACAACAGCCAGCATTCTTCTTAGAACAGAAGGGGGAGGAAGCAATGGTCCTCAGGAGGTAATTTCACTATCAGCAGCTCAAGGCCGCACTGATACGGGAGGGGCCGAAAAAAGAAAACAACAGGTTGTGTAGAGCAAACAACAAGTGGTGCAGAGCAAACAAAACACCATATTGAACCAGTTCACCTCTATAATGAACAAAGGAGCAACAAGGAAAGTTTGGAATGATCTGAGATCATGGATTGATCGACTGCGGCTTGGCTTGCATGCCTGTACATAGCCCGCGCTGCTTCCTTGTTTTGCCTAGCACTACAGTGGCTGAGAAGGCACATCCGCACCTGCAAAAAAAAATCGATTTTTTGAAAACGAGAATCGATTCTGAATCGTTCAATGTTAGTAACGCGATTCAAGCTCAAAGCGATTTTTTCCTGCCCCCCTAATGCTAAGTGCACATTTCCATCACAGTCAATACATTTTTCAGCAGTTTGTGCTACAGTAGATCTTCTGTGGGATCAGATGCTGGAGTCTTGCATCAGTAAGTCTAAGCACTCATGACCACATCACTGGTTCGCTGTTTGCCCTTAGACCATTATTGGTAGATACTGACCACTGCCTACCAGGAACTCATCACAAGACCTGCTGTTTTGGAAATGTTCTGACCCAGTTGTATAGACATCAAGTTTGGTCTAGTCTCTCATATCCTCTCAGACCAACTTCAGGAAGTGCCTACTATATCCTCACTGACAGGATCCACAGTTTATAATCCACAATATATTCAGAAAAGTGTTGTTATGAATTGTAATATATCATCATATCATCCACAGCTACTCACACTGCACAGGTTAGTCCCTCGCTGACTGACCTCTCCTTTGTCTCTTAGTGCTGTATTCTAAGCTGATGTATTGCCATGACATTTTCCCTGCAGGATGATAAAGCAAGCAAACACACAAACACACACACACAGTTCCTTTCTCTGTCCAACTGTCTAAGCAGCTCTGTCTTCTCTACACAGATAATGTTCTGCCTTATACTTCTCTCTCTCTCTCTCCCTCTCCCTCTCTCTCTCTCTTCCTGATGTCTGTGTGTGTGTCTCCCTCTATTTCTTTCTCTGTCTCTCTGTCTTTCCCTCTCACTCTCTCCATCTCCTCCTGCTCTCTCTCTCTCTTTCTATCTGCCTTTTCCTCTTTCCCTCTCTGTCTCTCCCTCAATTTCTTTCTCTGTCTCTCCCTCTCGCTCTCTCCACCTCTTCCTCTCTCTCTTTCCTTTTGTCTCTCCCTCACTCTGTTCCTCTATCTCTTTCTCTCACCTTATTCTCCATCTCTCTCTCTCTAAAGTCCCTGCTGAGCTTTTAAGTGAGGCACTATAAAAAAGGGATTAATAGGTTGAAATTACGGATGAAGAGAAGATTAGAAGACACACAAGGCTGTGAAGCAGGGATACTAGTGTGTGTGTGTGTGTGTGTGTGTGTGTGTGTGTGTGTGTGTGTGTGTGTGGTGTGTGAGTTATGCAAAGCGTGAATTGTTCTCTAACATGAGGGGATATTTCAATCACCCACTATGCAGCATCCTTCGCACCCACACACCCTTGCCCTGAACACCAGTGTGTGTGTGTGTGTGTGTTACAAAGCCCTCAAGAGCCAGCTAGTTAGCAGAGTTATTGCAGAGCTTGCAGTTTAGCCACAACAGAAAAAGACGGTAAACTTACTTTACTGTATTGTGCTATACTGTGCTGTGCTGTACTATACTGTACTCTGCTGTGTTGTACTATACTGTACTCTGCTGTGCTGGTGCTATACAGTACTACACAGTACAGTACAGCACAGTACACAGTACTGTTGTGCTATACTGTACTCTGCTGTGCTGTACTGGGCTATACTGTACTC
>BRDA01006517.1:7303-23129 GCA_036984385.1 Crenuchus spilurus
CGCCGGTTATATGACAGACTATATTTACCTTTTTGATTTAATAATAGTGAATATGTCATCTTTAATCATCAATAATTAACAACTGACTGATACTGATATTCAGATCATTACAACCATCAGCAGCAATAGCAGAGTCTCAGAGTGTCCACTAGAGGGCACTGTGGGGTCCAGAAGCTAAAAATAGGACACATAATTATCAGATAAAATTCTCATCTATAATCTCAACACAGGGCTGATAATAATTTAGTTTTTCCATTTATATCAGACAGTATATTGGCCGCTGATATATTGTGCATCCCTAACAAAAGGATTATCTCTATAATGACTGATAGCTACTTATAATTAATAAAAAATAACAGTGATAAATAAACACTACTCAGAAGTCTCTACAGTTCTTGTGGACAGTATTTACATGAGAAGTGTTTGTAATATCAGCGTTTTAGTGTGGATACCTTCGGTGCTCTTGGTTCGCTGACCCTGAGAGCCTCTCTGAAATAAGCGTCCACAGCATAGTTGGCCTTCCTCTCTCTCTTTGGAGGCTCGATCCACTCCATCATGCTCAACTACAACAGGGCAATATTGCTGTCACTGCTCTCAGAATGAAACATTTTGCTATTTTACTCAATTTACAATGCACACCAAGTAGCCAAAACATTATGACCAATATGCTAACATGCTTAATATCCCCTTATTCCTCCTCGTGCCACCAAAACAAGTCTGACCTGAGTCACAACTCTACAAGACCACTGAAGGTGTCCTGTGGTAGCAGCAAGACATTAGTAGCAGATCCTGTGAGTTGACTTGCTGTTCCAGCACATGAGAAATCTGGAGAAATTGGAGCGCACTGATGGTAGTCTGACCATCACAGTCCTTGCCCTTTCAGAGATGCTCTGACCTTCACTATTTGTCAGAGTCTCTCAGGATTAAGTGTGGACTCTCCACATCCAACATGAACCAACCAATTTATCTTATAATAATATCTCAGAGATTGTCATTATAATCAAAGTCGATCATTTCGAGTGGTCATAATGTTTTGGCTCATAAATTATTCCCTGCAGCCGAAAAATACACTACTCTGACTGGTTGTTGGGTATGTATTAATTCAACATAAAAGGAAGTACAAACACTAAGTTGACATTATAAGCCTCATTAATCATCAATCCAGATTTTTTGCTCAGCTCAGTTCTGCTGGTTCACATTCATAAACGTAAACTAGCTTTATCTGTCTGTAATGTGAACTAATCTGTCTCTGAAATGGCAGGCATGCACACATTGATACTTTTATCTACATTGTCTCTGTCGCCAACATTTGTACTGGGTTGCCAAGTATGAAAAAATTCAATCTTCGGTACGTTTTTCAGAGGTGAAGGGATGCAGGTTTTTTGCACTAAATAGAAAAGAAAATGAACGGCAAAGTAAGATTAGAAGAAGATTTACTTCTCTGTCTGTTATTTGCTGCTTTAGATTTTTTGTGTAGTGCAGCTTTCTGTACGCAAATTGGAAGGACGTTTGAAAGGGGATCTGGTAACCCTGTATTAGTGAGACTGAACAGGTAAAACAGATGAGTTAGTAGCTGATGATGGTGTTTAGCTCAGGAGGACAGTAAACAGCTGGTGGACTGTATGATCATGTGGAGAAGGTGAATAAAAGCCTGCCGGCTGATGTTTTAGCAACTCTGTGTGTAAACAGGAGAGAAGTCAGAACTGGTTTAGAACTAAGCACATGTCTACAGACAAACAGACACATCAAATCTGATCTGACCACATTCAAGTCACATGCTCACAAATCACATACTTATTTAATCTAGGACCACATACCAAAGTGACTCAAATCAGATTTGATATGTTCACACAGCTCCGTTCACATTAGGGCAAAAAACAAAAAACAGTCGCTTTAACCTGTCAAAACGGACGATGTTGTGATGTTTAGATTACTGTACACATACAATAAAATGTCTAAATGTGGTAACCGGATAATAATCAGGATCATGACCTTCCAGCTGTCCTGTTATAGCTTATTAATGAACTTTGGTACTTCATGTCCTTTGACATCAACGTCTGTTTTCACTGGCATAAAAACCTTTTTCAAAGTTAGCACTTTAAAGCTTTGTTATGATCTATAACCTCCCTCACCTTCTGTTTCTCTCTGTAATCTTCTCCCTCAAAGTTGTACAGGCTGGTTTCTCCTCCGCCAGTGTCCATGGTGAAGTTTCTCAGAGAGCTTTCTCCCAGTTTCTGCATTCTCTCATTCATTTCTGCAGTCTGGAGTTATCGGTAAAGAAAAAAACTAAAAACCACTGAAATAAACATTCACCTTATACAGAACTGACTGAACATTAAAACATCAGAGCTGCTGATGTTCTTAAACACCTCAGTGTCACTACTGGAGAGAAAATAGTCCACCAACCAGCCAATAGTGTCACCAATGAAGGACTGGAGGAACAATACAAACTGTGCTGAGTTACTGTCTCTGACTTTACACCTACAAAGTGGACCAACAAGGTAGGTGTGTCTGATAGTGGACAGTGAGTGGACACATTGTTTAAAACCTCCAGCAGCTCAGACACACTAACACACCACCACCACGTCAGTGTCACTGAGAATAATCCACCTGCTCTGTGGGGGGTCATCAGAAGCAGTCAGTGAGTGCATACTTGGTATAAAGGTTTGTAAGTCAGATCACGTTAGTAAAGTCGTGCTAACTGGTTCTGCACCTTCTTGGCTCCTTTCTCCAAGATGGAGTCGATGTCCTCATCTGTCAACTCGCTGTCTTTAGAGGCAAAGACGTGAGTGGCGCCGTGTCGGATCATCTGCAGCATCTCATCTTTACCAAGTTTATTCTGCTGTTCAATCAGGCGGCCTGAAACACACACACATGCAGCTTACTAGGAGAGCAGCACCAATAAGCAAACCAGTCCATTTTTTGTATGATCTGTGTTACAAAGTCCTCTAGAAATTAAGAATTAAGGAGCACTTTTTAACCCTCTGGAGTTGGCTCTCCCACTGACGGCATATTTATGAAATTCCACAAAAACACATAATTCATGCGAGATTTTATCCTAAAAACAAAACAAACCATAACCTGGAAACCATAAAGGGTCTATTTTTAAAATATATATAGCTTGAATCAAAATATATTTATATATATATTTATATTTAGACATTTGTGAGAAGAGCTTAAATAAGCAGACATGTTTCTGAGAGCGAGTCAGACAGCTGCATATTTTTCCCTACAAATGACGGAATTTGTCATTCATATAATAATGACATGGTAATTCCAGATATACCATTGGTTGGATTACTGTCCATTGAACAACACGTGGAATGTGAACCTGACCAATAGACCTCTCATCTGAGAGTTCACACCTATCTCATGAATATTCAATGTACAGTTAGTGGCTGAGTGAAACAGAGTGTCACCTCACATTTGTTAAGCTGTAGAAATAAATCAACATTCAATTTCTAAAAACTCTAATGACCAGCGTGTAGCCAACACCTCTGTTTATTCAGTTCTGAGATGTTTAGAGTGTTTTTCACAATATATCAGCACATTTTTGAAAAGTCTTAACTTAAAGCAGATTTAGTTAAAATATAGATTTATGACACTCTTACTATTTTGACAATGTTGTTCCTGAGTTTGTGCTGAACAAAAGCCTGTGTAACATTTTGGAAAAAATAATTTTTAGATGGGTGTAATTGTTAAAAAATTGAAGCCATGTACCCTCAGACTTCAGGGGGTTAAACAAATAATGAAACTAAATCACCCTCTACAGCTAGTTTAGAGTGTTACAGTAAAAATGGATTACAACACAGGGCATTAGACACAGTGGGTCATTTTTAGTAAATGTTGATAATTAATATAAAAACTTTCCTGTTTTTTGTAGACTACTAGTGTGTGTGTGTATGTGTGTGTGTACCTTGCTGTATGACAATAGAGTCGAGGCGAAGCTTCATTTCTGCTCTCTCTACGATTCTCTCCTCCACTGTGTTGTCAGTGATGAGTCTGAACACTTTAACTGGTTTCTTTTGGCCAATCCTGTGGGCACGATCCTACAGCAACCAACACAAACACACACGTGTATAAACACAGAAACCAAATGATTTGGGTTCACATTGAGATCCTGAACAATTCAGAGGTTAAAAAACATCTGTTATAAAATGTTTCTCCTGGAAAAGTGAATGTTATGAACCTGTAAGACACACCGTGAGTGTACAAGAGTGTGTATGAGTGCAATCTGTATATGTTCTCTAACTAAATTTTCAGGTTCCTCCCAACATTAATATGTCACTCACCATGGCCTGCAGGTCCACCTGCGGATTCCAGTCTGAGTCGTACAGGATGACAACGTCTGCGGTTGCCAGATTGATTCCAAGTCCCCCTGCTCGAGTGCTCAGCATGAAGATAAACTTGGAACTGTTGGGAGCATTAAATGTCTCGATCGCTTTCTGGAAAAAAAGGTGGAGTAATTAGAAGAGTTTAATTATGGCAAAATATTACTTTATTTTTGGGATTCTTCAGAAATGCATAAAATAATGAACATTTGACCTGTAATGTGCAAATATACAGTTATATGCAGAAACTAGTGCACTCTCAGTTAAACTAGTTAATCTTGTTAATGCACATCTACTCTTCATCCTACAGCTAATGACTCTTTCCTGGGAAAATCAAATGTGTGTGTGTGTGTGTGTGTGTGTGTGTGTGTGTGTGTGTATATATACCTCTCTGTCTTCGTGTGGTGTGTTGCCATCCAGTCTGCAGTATTCGTATCCTCTCCACATACAGTAATCCTCCAGAATATCCAATACACGAGTCATCTGGCTGAAAATCAACACACGAGAACCTACACACACACACACACACACACACACACACACACACAAATACACGCACATCTCAATATTCTATCACAAATTCAAGAATCTGACATTAATAAAATGCTGATATTTTATTAAATATTATTCGAATGTCATAAGTCTGATCTATTGATCGGTCATGCAGATGAATAAGGTAGTTAAACAGGTGGTCAGTCTCATGATGTCTGTGTGAAGTAAGTTTAAAAATAAAGCTGTTTCTTAATTACTAAATGAAACAGTAGAATTATTTGAGGAGTTACAAGACATGAGCTTACACTAGCCTCTGTGGTAGCCTTAAAAGTTCTACAATGGAAGCTTTTAAATAGAGAGTTATTTCAGACTCTTTATCTTTAAACTTTTATACAGAATCATTTTGTATTGTTTCAGAAATAATAGAGGAATGTTTTCTGGTATCTTTAAACTTTTTTTTTTTTTAGTCAGTTCTAATAACCAGATTTCTTCATTATAAATATCTATTAGTGTGGTAGAGTCTAATGGCTGAAGATTCATTAAAATCCATACTGTGTTTAAAAGAACCACTATCACAAAACTTAATATTGTGATACTAAAGAGTATCAATATGTTTGTACGCCCTTAAAAAAAAAATTAAGGTTGGCGCTGTGTAAACAGTGTGTATCTGTAACCCCACCAACCTTGCTCCTGGACTTTGGGCAAAAGTTTGTCGAGCGCCAGCATTTTCCCACTGTTGATGACCAGGTGTGTGTCGGTGGTGTATGGAGGTCCAGGCTCCGCCCCATCAAACAGGTATGGGTGATTACAGCACTTCCTCAACTGCATCAGAATATTCAACAAACGCATCTTATCCATCTTCCCTGCAGAGTTCAGGATATCTATATCCTTCATTAGGATACGGGTGTACCTGCAGAACCACACGAACACAGAACATGGAAGTAAAAAAAAATAATAATACAGCACAGAGGTGTTTTTATATTTTAAACCTTTATTTTATTGGACTGTAAATAACAGATTGTTTTATTTCAAAGTATAAATACATTTATAATAAAAACAATAAATTAAACCACAATAAATGTATCTAGCAGTCAATTCTGCTGCAGTATTTAATGTGATGTTTGAAATACTGTCATAATTGTCTGTATTTTTGTCTTTAAACGAGTGTATGTTATTGTTATTAAAAATTGTTACATATTGCAAAGTAGTGAACACAGTTTCTGCAATGCAATGGATTAATTTTTCAAATTTGTTTCCCATAGGAATGAATGTGTGCAAACATTTAAAAGTCTTAAAACTTCACAATCTTCACAATGAACTACTGTGTGCTCTGCATAAATAAAGAGTTTGTTTGCAAAGTCAGATCTCCTCCAAAATGAGAACTTTACAAAGTGAAGGAAAACACTGGGCCATTTCTTTCAGTCAGCTGGTGAGGAGAGCAGGAGGAGAAGAATCCAGAAAATGTGATTTTTAATGAACAGATACACAATTTGTAGCAGTGGTACACACTATAACAAAGTTTACTGACGCTTGGACGACACATATTCTATGATGATAATACAGTGACTCACAAACCCCTAGACCTACTGGGAGGGCTTATAAAGCAAACGTTATCAGAAACACATAACTTAGCCGGGCTGAATGATGACGTGAATTAACAAGAGACAGGTGCAACCAATGAACTTGACATGACAAGACGTGACTGGGGTGTGGACATGGCATGAACCTAGACAAGAGCACATGGCAGATGCACAGATGAAGCAGGGGGACATAGCCCAAGAGGTGGCGTCACAGAAATTGTACAGTTTCTGAAATTGTCAGAAACTGATTTTTTTTTTTCAATTAAACTCTTCACATAATGTATTATTTGTAATTGTAAGTATATTAATAGGATTAAAGATGCTACATAATATCAAATGTATTACATTACTTATAACAGTAATAAGTATTTTAATAATATTGTTATAAGCATTCAATAAAATACACTTAGAGAGGTAAAGATTGTTTCATAGTGATCTGCTGAGTTTCATGTAAAACAAATGAAAAGTCATTTTCCCTGATATAAAGAGTTTGGTGTAAAATACAGTGAGGAAAATAAGTATTTGATACACTGCCAATTTTGCAAGTTTTCCCACCTACAAAGAATGGAGAGGTTTATCATTTTTAGGGTGCACTTCAACTGTGAGAAACAAAATCTAAAAACCCCACGGAGCCCTAGAACCAGGAAGACTGTCAGTCATCTTGTGTTTCTTCCCAGTTGTTGCCTGTTGCCTTCTCACCAAGCTGCTTGCCTATTATCCAGTAGCCAATCCCAGCCTTGTGCAGGTCTACAATTTTGTACCTAGGGTCGTTAGACAGCTCTTTGGTCATGGCCATGGTGGAGTGTGTTTGAGTGTGTGGACAGTTCAAACAGGTGCAATAAATAAATAAATACAGGCAATGAGTGGAGGGCTTTTTAAAGAAAAATTAACAGGCCTGTGAGAATCAGAATTCTTGTTGGTTGATCAAATAATTATTTCATGCAATGAAATGCAAATTAATTATTTAAAAATCATACAATGTGATTTTCTGGATTTTTTAGATTGTGTTCCTCACAGTTCAGAGTTGAAATGTACTTACGATATAAATTACAGACCTCTTCATTCTATGTAGGTGGGGAAAACTTGCAAAATTGGCAGTGTATCAAATACTAATTTTCCTCACTGTATATAAATGATAAAATGTATGTAAATTATAGGGCAGCCAATCAGAATAGAGCTAATTTACATATATCTGCCTTAAAGGTACAGAAAAAAGCAGCCTGTTCAAGAGATAAAGAGAGAAATTGATCAAGTAATAAAGAATAATTACTGTTTTACTACATAAACATAAAAAAGCTTAGTAGAAAATATAATGATGTAGCATAAAGGCTGTTTAAAGGTGTAACAGAGTAATGTTATCACAAAATGGAGTGATTCATCTCACCATTCTCTCTGCATCTTACTCAGGCCCAGGTAGATCTTCACTTCCTTCTTTGGAGGAAGACTCTTCTCCACTTCCTGTTTGATCCGACGCAGCAGGAACGGCCGCAACACCTGAGAATGAACAAAAACAGATGTTTCTTGGACACCAACCTTGAGTTTCTGGGTGACAGGAACTCATTTAGCCAATCACAGCTGCTTCTATTATTAAAAACAACCAAAATGGTTAATCAGCTCATTGTATTTATGATTATAAACTCCAGCATCTCCAACAGTAATTCAGACTGAGTTACTGACATCCAAGAAGAGTGGCAAGTACCTGTAGATATGATCAGTATCATAATTCAGCAGTTCTGATATAATATATTGTGATATGATGTGATACTGTAAGTAAGATGATATATTGTGATATTTTAAATCTAATTTTAGTAAAACTGTCAGCTGTGCATCCTTACACTACATGTTTCTGTTAGAGTGGAAGAGTCTGAATGGCTGAAGATAGTTTAAAACCCACCGCGTGCAGTCTTTCCACTAGCTTCTGGTCACCCAGACAGTTGTTGGTGTCAAACCACGAATCAAAATCCTGAGACAGATAAAAACAGAAGATTACAGGAGTTATTCAGTCAGAAATCATATTTACATCTGACTTTACTCATTTTTTGAGTTTTTATTAAAAGTAACATAATTAAATAGATAAACTCACGCTGGCTGAGTTAAAGACGTCAGGCAGGAGGAAGTTGAGCAGAGACCAGAGCTCATGTAGATTATTCTGTAATGGAGTTCCAGTCAACAGAAGACGATTTGTGGTTTTAAACTCACGAACGATCTCTGACAGCTGAGAAAGAGAGAGAGAGAGAGAGAGAGAGAGAGAGAGAGAGATTTTTTATACTCTTTATAAATGTTTAAGACATCAGGAAATAGAGTAAGAGAGATACAGAATCACAGAGAGATACAGAGAGAGAGAGAAAGAGAGAGAGAGAGAGAGAGAGAGAGAGAGACACATCCTGACCAAGTACAGACTCAGTGATCACAGCCTGGCCATAGAGACGGGCAGATATAAACAGTCCTGGCTACCCAGAGACCAGAGACTGTGTGATCACTGCAGGACAGGTGAGGTGGAGACAGAGATGCACTTTCTCCTTCACTGTGACAAATTCAAAACAACACGTGAACATAAACAAAATTTTGATGATAAAACTGCAATAGAAAAAGGATAATTAAGGATTATTCTTGGAGAGGGGAACACTGCCCCCCTCGCTGCAAAATATGTAAATACATGTCACAGCCTGAGAGACAGTGGGTAACCCCCCCCTCCCCAACTAAGACACCCACCCTAACTTATTTTTCTTTTCTTTCAAAACATATTAAAACTGTTATTGTTTTGTATATATATTTCTCCTTTCTTCTGTAAATTTTCTTTTCATTTTATTTAAACTTTATTTTATTTTGTTGTTATTATTATAAATGTCATTATTGTAATGCTTTGGCAATACTGTATGTCATTCAGTCATGCCAATAAAGCTATTTTTGATTTGACTTGATTTGATTTGAGAGAGAGAGAGAGAGAGAGAGAGAGAGAGAGAGAGCAAGAGACAATGAGAAAAAGATGAGACATGACATACAGGATCCTTTTCTTTGGTAGCTTTTAAAGTGACAGCTCAGCTAAAAATGTAATTTTTCCTCTCTAACTCCAATCACAGATGATCAGGATGATGCTTATGATGTCTGGAGTTAGAAAGCTAATGAAGCTAAAACAAATGATTGTAAAGGTGGAACTTATCTGCTATCAGGTATCAGGATCATGTTAACATGGAGGATAAAGAGGGAGAGAGTGGAGGAGCAGAGCAGAGTCTTCTGTTAAATTACAGAACATTTGACTGTGTTTTACTGACAGTTGAATTGTTCTGTATGGATTACAGAGATTATATTACAAACAGACACTGGATTAAATATCTGATACTTGCTGATTCTCAGGGTTTAAGGATCAGTATCATCTCTTAATGGAAGCTGGAGATCCTCCACATCTGATGTGATGCGAGTGTTGTTAGACTTGTCTGTCTCACCTTTGATTTCTCGTTTTTGATGCGATGAGCCTCGTCTATGACCAGATATCTCCAGTTAAACTTCTTAAAGACCGACTTCTCTCTGATCACCATTTCATATGAGGTTACACACACATCCCACTCCCCCGGCATCATCACGTCTCTGATAAACGCTGCCTGCAACACACACACACACACACACACACATATATAGAGAGCTGGGCGATATGGCCAAAAATGTTATCACAATAAATTTTTCTATATTGATTAATCTCTGTAATTATCACGATATTACATTTTCTAACACTGTCACAGTGTTAAACAACATCTTTCTAAAAACAGCAGACTAAATACATTAAATGTTACTATTTAAAATATTAAGATGTTTATTGCCAGAACATAATATTGTAGCGTCCAGCTGGATGCGTTGAAAGGATGGATGAGAAACACGTTTTCAGTCGTGGCTTTATTGCTGAAACTTTCAATGACTGCTGTCGGCCGCAGCCACTCCAAAATAACAACAAGCCAGAGAGCCAGGCTTATATGCTAATGCTAGCACTCGGGCTGAGACACACAGCAAGCCCCCCTCCTTCTCCTTCTCACACAAACAGACAAGCACACAGCAACTTCATGCTCTCTCGCCCAGCCCCACCACGCTCTCCCCCAATCACACGCTTGTCTTAAACACAACAGTGCATTTTGGCGGCGCTGGTGAGGAGGAGCTAACAACCAGCAGTATTAGACTTCTGAATTCACTGTCAAGCTGCTTAGACATGAAATGGAAACGAACGTTAATGCTTATAGAATTCTACTGTCCCCGCTTATTATCATCACTGAAGGAAAAATTATCGTGAAAAAATCAATATAATTTTATCACCCAGCACTAATATACATTATATATAATATTAATATAATACACTCACATACACACACATTATATGTATACAGATATACAAAAAAGAGAGACAGGTAGAGAAAGATAGAGAAAGAGGACACAGATATATAAATATAAAGATGGACAAAGAAAGAGAAAGCAAAGAGAGAGAGAGAGAGAGGGATAAAGAAAGACAGAAAGGTAGAGAGTGAAAGAAGTCTCACTCTTGCGTCTTTATCTCCAATAAGGCAGACGGCTTTAAGTGTGGGGACCCAGCGTTTAAACTCATTCATCCAGTTGTGCAGAGTTGATTTAGGAACCAGAACCATGTGAGGACCCGGAATGTTCCGGTAGTGCTTCAGGTATCCCAACAGAGCTATTGTCTGTAGTGTCTTCCCCAAACCCTGTTAAAACACACACACACACACACACACACACAAATATACACTTCAGATATGTGAGCAGTGATGTCATCTGCAGGGTCTGCTCTAGGGGGTGCTATATGATAACGATTTTATTGTAATTTGCTATTCTGACCATTTGGGCAATATGGTCACTCTTTTGATAAAAAATACTTCAAACATTCATGTCAATTTAAATATTGATATATTAAACATAATAAATAAAAAAATTACATTAAAAGATTTCAAAGTCACTCCCAACTCAAATCTACACCCAATACAATTAAAAAGCATCTTCAGAAGAACCTGAGCTGGACCAGGTGAGCTGGACCATGTAAGCTGGACCAAGTGTTTACCTTCCTTTAGTTTGAAGCAATAAGAGTAATAAAGGAAAGCAAGTTACCATTTCATCAGCCAGGATACCATTTATTCCATTTTCATACAGAGAGATCATCCAGTTCAGTCCTCTGATCTGATAATCTCTCAGAGCTCCATTCTTCACATCTGCAAGTCAATCAATCAGTCAGTCAATACAGCACTGAACTCTCATTCACTTCTGTCCCTTCAGGAGAGAAGATGTGCTAAATTTAGAACTTCTGACACTTCAGAAGCTAAAACTAGAACTTCTGTCCCTTCAGGAGAGACACTGAGCTAAAACAAGATCTCCAGTCACTTCTGGAGAGACAATAAGCTACCTAGAATTTCTACCCATTCAGAAGAGACACTGAGCTAAAATTCCAGTCACTTGGACAGATAATGAGCTAAAACTAGCACTACAATTTTAACTAAAACAGAAACCTGCCTTGACCTAACATGAGAGCGAACTCAGAAGCTACCATACATCATTAAAGGATTAATTAGCAAAGTCACTCGTTACATATAGAACCAGGAGAACTCAAAGAACCATCTGTATGCTTAAACAGGTCTATTAGAAGTTGAAAGGTTCTGCTGTTAAATATGTCTGTATACACAATTAATCTGCCAGTGTTAAATTAACACTATGAGAGTTAAATTAACACTGAGGGTGTCAAAATGTAACACTCTCAGTGTTATTTTAACACTAATAGTGTTGATTTAACACTGATAAATTTACTGTGTACCTTCATAAAAAAGGTTCTGCTGTTGTTACAATGTCTAGCATGTCCAGATTCATCTGTGAGAACTTAATTAAGAACATTTTTGATGAGTTCTAAACTAATGAAGGAAAAACTCCAAACATGTCCAGGAGACTACATCTGAATTTGATTTCTGGGTGAACCGTTCCTTTAACTGTAAAATTTGAGGATCCTCACATGACGGTGACTCCTCGAAGCGGACAAGAAGGTTAGCGGCCTTCCTGCTTTCAGAGAGAAGCTCTTCATCCTCCTCCTGCTCCGTACGACGGTGACGGTTACTGAGGAACATGTGACCAATAATCAATAATCACTAATCAATTCCACACTGTCAGTATATACACATATACACTCACTGGTCACTTCAATATAACCACCTCCTTGTATCTCCACTCAGCTCCACTGACAATACAGCTATAATGGACAAAGAGTAGAAAAACAAGAAGGTGGTCATAATGAAGTGGCCAGTGAGTACACAGTGGTGCTTGAAACTTTGTGAACCCTTTAGAATTTTCTGTATAAATATGACCTAAAAGATCATCAGATGTTCACACAAGTCCAAAAAGTAGATAAAAGAGAAGCAAATGAGACAAAAATATTATACCTGCTCATTTATTTATTGAGGAAAATGATCCAATATGACATATTTGTGAGAGGCAAAAGTATGCAAACCTTTTCTTTCAGTATCTGGTGTGACCCCACTTTGCAGCAATAACTGCAATTAAATGTTTCAGGGAGCTATTTGTTAACCATTCTTTGGTACAACAACTTGTGTGTTTTGGGTCGTTGTCTTGCTGACCCAACTTCTCAAGAGATTCAGTTCATGGACAGATGTCCTGACATTTTCCTTTAGAATTCTCTGATATAATTCAGAATGTACTGTCCCAAGATGTTCTGGCTCAGATGCAGCAAAACAGGCCCAAACCATGATACTCCTGGGGTAACAATGGTCTTGAATTTCATCCATTTGCTCTTCAGAAATCTCCTTTGTTCATGCCATGATACACTCCCACAAATGTATGTTGTGAAGAACAGACTTTGATAGATGCCTGTTCTTTAAATAAATAAATAAATGACCAAGTATAATATTTGTGTCTCATTTGTTTAACTCGGTTCTCTTTATCTACTTTTAGCACTTGTGTGAATATCTGATGATGTTTAGGTCATATTTATGCAGAAATGTATAAAGGGTTCACAAACTTTCAGGCACTACTGTATGCAACTGTACGAGAACTTGGAATTGACTTACTCTCCAACGGACAACAGGTTCTGCTTCTCATCCAGTTTGGTTCTGGGTCTCCCAACCCTAACCTTCAGAGGGGATGTGGGCGATTTCTGACTCGCCGGTTGGACAAAGTGAGCAAACAGTTCAGTCTGTTTCAGCAAAAACTCAAACCTGTTCGCTCGATCCGCTTTCTACAGAGAGAGAGAGAGAGAGAGAGAGAGAGAGAGAGAGAGAGAGAGAGAGAGAGAGAAAGAGAGCAAACAGAAATGAAGAAAGAACAGACAAGGAGAAATCAGAGAAAGAGATACACATACAGATATAAAATGAGATATAGAGAGAAAAAAGAGAGAAAACAGAGAGAGATACACAGTGAGAAAAGGAGAGAAAACGGAGATCACATAGTGAGAGAATAGAGATATAAAGAGTAAGGAGAGAACACAAGGAGATGAGACAGAGAGAAAGAAAGATAAAAGACAATGAGAGAGATAAAATGAGAGAGATATAAGATCAGATTCTATTTGTCTGCTGACACTCATCAGTTCTGATAGTATAAACAGCATTAACAGAGTTAACATATTATATTATAATTATAATTATATTATTATAACATATTTATAAAGGTCAGAAGTATTATTATTAATAATAATAACACTCACTCTTTTCTCTTCATACTCAGGATCCACTGTGCCCTCCTTTACTGCAGCTTTAGGAGGGGGGCCAAGGAGAAACGGGGGGTCCTACACACATGCACAAAGATAAAGAACTTCTATAAATGCTATATTCTTAGACTTAGACTTAGATAAGATTATTGTCATTCCTTATACACGAGTGCATACAGAACGAAATTTCGTTGCATGTCAGCTTTTGACAGACAGAACTTACTTACAGATATTATTATATTCTGATATAATATGTTGTGATATATTGTGATACTGTAAGTAAGGTGGTATATTGTGATATTTTACATATAATTGTAGTAAAACTGTCCAACTTGTTTCTGTTGGACTAGAACAGTCTAATGGCTGAAGATAGATTACAAAACAGCCATCTAGCGATCGGGGGTTGAAACATTTTTACTTGTCAGTTAAGGGTACACAGTATATTTGCCAACAATATAATATTTAATAGAAAAAACAATTTTTGTTAACCTAGGCAGCTGCTGAGGTGCCGTCAACCTGTTGTGTCTGTGGTGATTGTCAGGTTGTTGCTGGCTTGTGTCTATGGTATCTTAGGCAGTTGCTAAGGTGTTGTTAACCTGTTGCTGTTGGTTCTGTAGTAGTTGCTACAGTGTCGCTGGATGGCAGATGCTATGGTGTTGTTAGCCTGCTGCTGTTGTGTCTGTGGTGGTTGCAACAATGTTGCTGGATGGCAGTTGCTATTGTGTTGTTAGCCTGTTGTGTCTGTGGTGGTTGTCAGGTTGTTGCTGTGTTGTTTCAATGGTATCGTAGGCAGCTGCTAAGGTGTTGTTATCCTGATGCTGTTGGGTCTGTGGTGGCTGCTACAATGTTGCTAGGTTAGTGTTGCTATGGTGTTGTTAGCCTGTTGTGTCTGTGGTAGTTGCCAGGTTGTTGCTGGGTGGAAGTTGCTATGGTGTTGTTAGCCTGTTGTGTATGTGGTGGCTGTTAGTTTGTTGATGGGTTGTTTATATGGCATTGTAGGCAGTTGGTGAGGTGTTGCTAGACAGTTGCTATGCAGTAAAAAGCTAATGTTTATACAATTCTGAGGTAAACTACAGCTATTAAACAGTATTTGCTTTTCATTGGGACATTAAATGGACATGTGGCTTACACTGTTAGTACATTGTCGTTACATGGTTATAATTGTGTAATTTAATTAATAAATTATAACTGTATAACTGCAGGCTGGACATAGCTGAGAGCAGACCAGACACAGCTGGATAGGCTATAGACAGCTGTAATAGTGATTTTAATGCTGTAATAGCTAGTTTAGTGCCGTTTTTTCAGAGCAAATGTATGTTTTTACGTCTGAACTTCGCCATATTCTCACAGTGAAAACTAACTTGGGTTTGCTGTTGTTTTTCGGTGTTAAACGTCTGATTTACCTGCTCTTTTCCAGGCCCCGGATCCCCAGAGGTTGATGGCACCTCTTCGTCAGACATGTTTAGCTGTTCATGAGCTGTTTGGAGGAGAAAAAAACGAGTTTTAAAGAGGAAAATAAAACACGGAGCAGCTCCGCAGTTTCAGACATGGCAGGCATACGCCCCCTTCAGCGGGAAAAACCGCGAGAACACGAGCCACAAATATCGCGAGATTGATTGATGAACGAATTGATGTAAACAAACTACCCCACAATGTCTGTGAAGCCCATTTAGAACACAACAAATAGCATAATAATAATAATAATAATAATAATAATAATAATAATAATA
>BRDA01006517.1:23229-48721 GCA_036984385.1 Crenuchus spilurus
TATTCACAATTTGTTTAGTGTCCCAACTTTTTTGTAGTCCGGTTTGTAAATTAAATGTTATACAGTGGAACCTAGGTTTTCATCATTAATCTGTTTTAAAGTGCTCGATGATAACCAAAACTAACTATTCATGAAGCAATATTTCCCATAAGAGATCATGTAAATCCAAGTAATCTGTTTCAGACACTGCAAAATATTAACAAAACTACATTTTATATAGAATAACTATAGTTTTACATACAGAACACAATGAGAAATAAGTACAAAAGATTAATGAAATGGATAAATGAACATTTAACATCACTCTTACAGGTTTATGGTCTGTTTTAGAGTGTGCCGGTGTTGTCCAGCCACAGCCTTTGTTTTGTACACCCGTTCTCAGGGTTCTCGGCCGCTATTTGTTTTCACACCCATTTACAGGCGGTAGCGCTGTGCGCTGCCATTTTAGTTACAACAAGAAACAAAGCCAGAGAAACAACAAGAAACAAGCCAGAATTAACGACGAATGCCTGGATGGATCCTTTGTTTTTGCAAAATTTGCGCAAGTCACATGGGCATGCCAACAAAAACCAGGTGAAAAATAACTGAGAAAAAAGTTCCCAAAAAAAGTCAACAATAACTGAAATGTATGGTAACCAGGACAAACAATAACTGAGGTTCCACTGTACTAGCTTTTCGATTTGTTGAATCAGTAAGTAATTTAAATAAAGCTCTGTATCCTTTCTGAAAACCAGAAAACAAGGTTTTTACATTTAAAATGTAGGTGTAATGATGAATGAAAGATTTTCCAAAAATAAAATAATTTTTTTAAGAAGTAACATTTACCCTGTTTCTTAACATCATTATGGAAACCAAAAACATTTGCCGGCATAAAAAAAATCTTTGATGTGACAATGAAAAATCTGCCAACGTCTCACCAAAATCTTTTAATCTGTGAGCAACACCAAAACAGATGAACAACTGATTAAGATTCAACTTTTTGCCAACATGATTTACACACAAAGGAATTTGACCTCCACATTTAACGCATTCGTGCAGTAAAACACAGTGAGAATTTTTGTGCCCGAAGCAGTGGGCAGCCCTTATTCACCAGCACCCAGGGATCTGTTAGGTGCCTTGCTCAAAGGATTGAACCGGCAACCTAAGACCAGATCCTTACCACTAAGCCATGTCTGCCCCATGCTTCTGAGTGGGTATAATAATAAGTTTTAATGTCCTATGTGAACTTTTGCATATAATGGTTAGCAGGTAATGTTTATGTATAATTTTATAGGACACCTCTTTAACTTTATTTGTGATTAAGAATTTATGAGGGAACAGCCAAAGGTTTTTCCAATTAATGTTACTGGTGAAGTTACTGGACACAGCTACCGTGCAAGACAGCTCACTAGATATTGAGACAGACCCATAGTGTGCTAATGTGCAGTCTTTTTGTGTTGCTGTTGACCCTTACACTGTTTTAACCAGGGCAGTATGTCATCGGAGAATGAAGGCCTGGCTCACTGTAAACTTGTCCTGGTATTTGCCATTCTTATGGACCTTCTTGGGATTACTTCTGTACTGATTGGAGTCTTTGCCCCACTAGAGGTCAAAGGTCGTGATTTCGGTGACCTGTTGGTATACTCAGGCACTCTGCTGGTGCTGCTGTCGATGGCAGGCTGGGTGATATGGTACAGCGGCAACATTGAAGGCTTGACCTCAGCGAGTGAGCTGGGATATAAACCGGGTGCAGTGGATCGCCTGGCTCGCTCACTCAGTCAACGCATGCGCAAGAGCCATCGCAGTCATGCCTCACCCTGACCTCTGACTCCATCTGGAAAACAACAGCCCTCAAGTCCTAAGGGTCATATCTTTACCAATACAAATCTAGAAATGTCTTCAGGACCACTGTTGTATGGTGTCATATTTGAAGACAATTAGATACACATCAACATTATGATCATAAAAACAAAGGAAACACCTCCCTTCTCTCCCTGACAATTCAAAACAAGCACTTACAAAACATGTGAAAATGTATTATACTTTTCTTGTGTTATCACTCTGAATGGATGTTTAATGTAGTGAATGAACATTCTCAGTCTTTGTTTGATACTGAACTAATATACCTGTTAATTACATACACAATATTCATAATAATCAATTAGATTTCATTCAGCTCTCTAAAATATCGGCTCTTATCACTTCAATTTTAATTCTATTACATGCTCTATCTGCCCCACTTTATATCCCATTAAAACAGCTTCTAAAATTCAAATCCCTAACACTTAACCCTCTGGAGTCGGCACTCCCACTAGCAGGTTAAAACTGACATTCCGCAAAAAACACATATATAACTCTGCAAGATTTTATTCTAGAAACAAAAATAACCATATCCCAGAAAACTTAGTGTCTACTTTTCAAATATACTGTATATACAGTGAGGAAAATAAGTATTTGAACACCCTGCGAATTTGCAAGTTCTCCCACTTAGAAATCATGGAGGGATCTGAAATTTTCATCTTAGGTGCATGTCCACTGTGAGAGACATAATCTAAAAGAAAAAAATCCAGAAATCACAATGTATGATTTTTTAATAATTTATTTGTGTGTTACTGCTGCAAATAAGTATTTGAACACCTGTCAATCAATGTTAATATTTGGTACAGTAGCCTTTACAGAGGTCAAACGTTCCCTGTAGTTTTTCACCAGGTTTGCGCACACTGCAGCAGGAATTGTGGCCCATTCCTCCACACAGATCTTCTCCAGATCAGCCAGGTTTCTGGACTGTCGCTGAGAAAGACGAAGTTTGAGCTCCCTCCAAAGATTTTCTATAGGGTTTAGGTCTGGAGACTGGCTAGGCCACTCCAGAACCTTGATATGCTTCTTACGGAGCCACTCCTTGGTTATCCTGGCTGTGTGCTTTGGGTCATTGTCATGTTGGAAGACCCAGACACGACCAATCTTCAATGCTCTGATTGAGGGAAGGAGGTTGTTCCCCAAAATCTCGCAATACATGGCCCCGGTCATCCTCTCCTTAATACAGTGCAGTCGTTCTGTCCCATGTGCAGAAAAACACCCCCAAAACATGATGCTTCCACCCCCATGCTTCACAGTAGGGATGGTGTTTTTGGGATGGTACTCATCATTCTTCATCCTCCAAACACGGTGAGTGGAACTAAGACCAAAGAGTTCTATTTTGGTCACATCTGACCACAGCATTTTCTCCCATGACTCCTCTGGATCATCCAAATGGATGGATGATTAAATTCATTTAAGCAGGGGAACCTTCCTTGCCATGCATGACTTTAAACCATGACGTCTTAGTGTATTAGCCACAGTAACCTTGGAAACAGTGGTGTCAGCTTTCTTCAGGTCATTGACCAGCTCCTCCCGCGTAGTTCTGGGCTGATTCCTCACCTTTCTTAGGATCATTGATACACCACGAGGTGAGATCTTGCATGGAGCCCCAGTCAGAGGGAGATTGACAGTCATGTTTAGCTTCTTCCATTTTCTAATAATTGCTCCAACAGTTGATCTTTTTTCACCAAGCTGCTTGGCAATTGCCCTGTAGCCCTTTTCAGCCTTGAGAAGGTTTACAATCTTGTCTCTGGTGTCTTTGGACAGCTCTTTGGTCTTAGCCATGTTAGTAGTTGGGAGTCTTACTGATTGTGTGGGGTGGGAAGGTGTCTTTAAGCAGCTATCGACCTCAAATATTTAGAGGCGGACTAACAGGTCTTTGAGGGCCAGAATGTTTGCTGACTGGCAGGTGTTCAAATACTTATTTGCAGCAGTAACACACAAATACATTATTAAAAAATCATACATTGTGATTTCCGGATTTTTTCTTTTAGATTGTGTCTCACAGTGAACATGCACCTAAGATGAAAACTTCAGACCCCTCCAAAATATTTTTAGATTTTTGTGAGGGAAGCATAAATAACCAGATGCACATTTTTCATTGCAAGTCAAGAGTACAGCACTTTTTCCACCCATTCACATAATCTGCCATTCATTTGATAACAACATGGTCATTCCGGACATGCCAGTGGCAGATTAGCGGCCCATTTGGTCTCTATAAACAAAGAGCGATCACCTAGCCTGCATGTTCACACCTCATTATGTTCACATCTCATTAATATCCAAAGTAGGAACAAGTGACTCAGTACAACACAGTGACACCTCACATTTGTTAGGCTTTAGAAATAAAACTACATGCAATTTCTAAAAACTGTAAAGACCAGTGTGTAGCCAACACCTCTGTTTATTCAGTTCAGAGCTCAATAGTCTTGGCTAGAAATGTTTAGAGAGTGTTTTTACTCAATATATCAGCACATCTGAAAATAGGTTTTTGGAAAGTCTAGGTTTAGAGCAGTTTTTAATCAAAATATAGATTTATGAGACTCTTACTGTTTTACACTGTTATTGCTGAGTTTGTACTGAACAAAAGCCTGACTAACACTTTGGAAAAAATTATTTTAGATGGGTGCAATTTGAAAAACGTCAAGGCAGGTCAGACTACATTATAGTGTCTGAAAACCACTCGGACTCCAGAGGGTTAAATCCTATGACGCAGCATTTTAGATCATTCCAAACGGTTGTTCCTTGTGGTGGCAGATCCATCAGCATTGGAATCTAAGATTTTGAAAATAGTATCACAATCTCTTGAAGACCTCTTCTCTTCTTCTTTCAGATCTTTCATTCTCCTGCTTGCTGACAATTTTCCATTTTTGCTTTAAAAGTGACATTGAGTATGAGAGAATTCTTTTTATGTCTTTTTTTTTACTAAAGTGTTGTCATTGTTCTGCATATTATCTGCATGGTAAAACATTCCTAAGTAAACAGTGTTTTCTAAAATGTGTTTATCTGATGGCTTGAACTTATCACAAAATTAATGTATGGCTTTCTCTTGGTACAATACAGTGTCAGGTTGAATTTCTTGATGCAGTGGTGATGTGACAATGTTTTTCCAAAGTACAGTGGAACCTGGGTTATTGTTTGAACTAGTTATCATCAATTTTTTTTGGGAAAATTGTGTCACAGGTATCATGCCCAGTTTATGTTGGCATGTGCACATGAATCGCTGCTAATTTTGCGAGAACAAAGCTACGTGTTCGTTGTTCATTCTGGATTTTTTTCTTGTTGATAACGCTTCAAAACAAGATAAAACACGTCAGACTAAAGTGATTGTGCACAGCGCTACCACCTGAAAATTGATGTGAAGACAAATAGTGGCTGAGAATGGGTGTACAAAACAAAGGCTGCCGCTGGTCCACACCAGCACACTCTAAAACAGAGTGTAAACCTGTAAGAGTAAATGTTCATTTATCCATTTTATTAGTCTTTTGTATTTATTTCTCATTGTGTTCTGTATATAAAACTATAGTTATTCTACATAAAATGTATTTTTGTTCATATTTTGGAGTGTCTGGAACAGATTCATTGGATTTACATTATTTATGGGACTTATTTCTTCAGTTATCATTCATTTTGGCTATCATCAGGCACTTTAGAACAGATTAATGACAAAAACCGAGGTTCCACTGTACTCTCAAGCCCATGGGGTTATGTACATCTTGGTAGCAAGACACTTTCTTAAACATTGCCACCTGAGGACTTGATGGTTATGTACATTCAGCAGCAGTTTCCACCCTTGGCCTTTACACACAGATTTCCATGGACTCCCTGAATCTTTTCCTGATAATATGAAGAATTTTGATGGTGAAAGACCTACATTCTTTGCAACAAACTTTGTATTTGAACTGAGAGTTCTCACCTTTTACCAGTTAATTGCTTATTGTGGAACCTTCCAGTTCAGTGTTACTTCTACTTTTCAGTTTTATTTTGCCTTTAATTTTTTTATTTTGCCTTTAAATTTTATTTTAGTGTTGCATGCATTAATTTTGAAATTTGTTTAATAAATATAATTAGGTTCATCATTGCAAACACTGAAAATATTTTTTGTCTGTTAAGTACAGGTTCAAGTGAATGAACACATTACAGATTTGTTTTTATTGGTTTTTTTTAGAAAGTGTACCATCTTGTCTGGAAATGGGGTTTGTAAAATATAGTCTCTATATGAGTCTCTCCTTGTTAATATCATAATATTTTACTTTGCTTGGTGCAGTATATAAAAAAACAAGGCTGAATGTGAAAAATGTAGAAAAGTTTTTTTTTTTATAAAAATATTGCATCTCCATCATTCCTTTTTCTTTGTCTTCTGTTCAAACACAAATCTGCACTCAAATACTGCAACATTTCATCATGGGCAAATCTCTTAAGCAGGATCACTTCAGATTACAAAGTGATTCTTACAAAAAACAATTATAACAAAGACATACAGTACATTTCCAGTTATGAAAGTAAAAGAAAACATTTGAGATGTATTCTCTACATCTTCTATAGGCTTCTTTTAAATTTAAATTAAACAGATTATAAACCTGACAAGAACATTGTTCATTTAGTGTATCAGCACAAACCTGCATGTCACACTTGGATGGCAAAGCAGACTGACGAGCAGACTTTTTGCATAGACTCATAACAAGACTGCTATGCTGAGCTTATATTAGCAGCTTCACAGTGGAGAGCAAACTTCAGCATCTCCAAATATATTTACATGGACTGCAAATGCTAGTTTCTACCCAGAATTAGATAAAAAAAAAGTCCTCTTTTGAAAGATGGTGCAGAACAAATGTGCAAGTTTGCTATTCAAGAGAAGTACAGGTGTAGATCTATGAGATGGCATCAAAAATTACAGATGACAGTGACACAGACTGGTGCAAATTAGAAATGAAAGAAAAACACTGCATATCATAAGATGCTCCAGTAGAGAGTCTGACTTTCAAACAAATAAAAATAGAACTACACCACACCATTGATCAGCACACAAAGCTTACACAGAGCTGATGTCCACAACTAAATCATAAGAGAGATGGAAAAGTTGAGGCTCAGTAACAAAAGATCTGCACTTACTTTGTCTTCTGTTGTACACTATTGTTAATTTATCAGGAGTGCTACAGATACAGTTCAAATTGAGTAATACAGCGATCCCGTACATTTGCATTACCTATTACCAAGCCTTGTTCATCACAGGTCAAATGTCTTGTTGCAAACAAGAGAACTGTGAACTGATGGCAAGTCTACATATTAAACTATTCTCAAAGGGAGGAGGTAGGAACAGACAATGTCGGGCTTTGCCATATGATCATATGACTCCGTTCTGACCGCTGCAGGACAGCCTCGCCAACTCCATCATTACCATCATCTCCTGTGGAGGGGAGAGAATGAGTTAATATTTCCACAGAATGTAATTATCACCTGGAAGTGTGCTGCAATCAACTACATCACATTTTGTTTATGTTCACACCATCAGAAAACCCATGCTATCTGGTTACATTTCATCACAAAAGAACCAGTAAATTTAGCCTACAACTACAGTGGAACTTCAGTTACTGTTTTCCTGGTTATTGTACAATTCATTTAATGTCTACTTTTTTCAGGGAAATTTTCTTTCAGTTATTGCTCATCTGCCAGTTTTTCATAAGTGTGCCCATGTAGCTCGCTGCTAATTTTGCAAAAACAAAGCATCCATCCATGCGTTCGTCACCCACCCGTGTTTATCGTTCATCCTGACTTAGTTTCTCGTTGTTTCACTGGCTTTATAAAAAACATCACACTTAAGTGAGGGCACACAGCACTACCACCTGAAAACGAGTGTGAAAACAAATAGCGCACAAGAACGGGTGTACAAAACAAAGGCACAGAGTAAGAGTGATGTTAAAATGTTCATTTATCCACTTCATTAGTCTTTTGTATTTATTTCTCATTGTGTTCTGTATGTAAAGCTATAGTTATTCTATATAAAATGTATTTCTGTTCATATTTTGGGGAGTCTGGAGCAGATTGAATTTACATTATTTCTTATAAGAAATACTGTTTCAGTTATCCTTGATTTTGGTTATCATCAGACACTTGAGAACAGATTAATGACAAAAACTGAGGTTCCAGTGTACTCAGAACAACATGTGGTTACATAACAGTTAAGAACAAATTTTCAGTTTTGGAGGAGATAGTGGTAGGCGGACACACCAGGATAAAGCACAGAGCAAGTTAAAAGGCAATAAAATATATGTTTGATTAATGTTAAATTGACCTTTTTAAGTTTATGTTGTAGGCAGGCATGTGTCGGTGTACACAGAGTAATACCATATACTGCAATATTAGAGTGTGGTAAATTTAGGATGGTATTCAAGGTCCAGCAGATGTTTCAACCCACTTATTATCCACAAACTACCACTCGTGTTTAAAAATCACAATTTACATCACCATAAGAACAAACTGTAATTGCTATATATTTTATTATATCAGAAGTGTTGTAACTACTTGTGTATAGTCAGATATTGTAAACAATTAACCAATTATGACAAACAATCTAGATCAGGGGTGTCAAACTCCAGTCCTAGAGGGCTGGAGTCTTGCACAGTTTGGTGATCTTCCTGATTAAATACACCTGATTCAACTCAGCAGGTAATGACCAGGTAGTGTCAGAGCAGAGAAATGACCAAACTATGCTAGACACCAGCCCTCCAGGACTGGAGCTCAAGACCATGCTCTAGTTAGATCAGAAGTTGTCCAAAAATCATTTGAATGCAGTCATTCTAAATAATTTAAAAGATTATTAAGATTAAAAGTAATTTAAAAAGTAATGCAAATTGTAATGCATGTCTTAGAAAAAATACTTAATAATGCTCTCTGTCATGTGTCAAGTGGTTCCAAGAAATCCTGATTAAAGTTTACAAGCAGTGTTGTTTTACTTTAAATGATGCAATGCCATACAAAGTCTATGCTGGGTTAAGTTTAGGGTTTGGTCAGCTCACCAATGCGAAAATTGATGTAGCCCTCTCCTCCACTGAGGATGAGATGAGAAACAGCAGCAGCACCCTCTGCAGTAGCAGAGGAAACACGGCAGCCTAGAAAAAATAAAAAGAAAGAGATGAAATCATGTTGAGCATGTCACATGTACTGGGCGATATGTGAAGGGGATTATCCACAGAATGTGCACAAACATCTTTAGTTCACTGACCTGGAGCAGAGATGATGAATTTAACTGTTTGACGGTGCCCATGAAAACACAGCTGAGCTGAAGCCAGAGAGCAGTATGGGATGGAGGACTCTGAACCTGAAAAGACATCACACAAATGTTCCATATTTGAACAGGTAATGTCAGTAGAAAGGGAAAAAACTGAACATGGAGTTTAAAGCATGTTTAAAAGAATTACCAACAATTTAACCATAAGATCTCATTTATGTTCATTATATGTTATGTGTTATATTTATGTTCTATGTTTATATTTATGTTATATATTTAAGTTATATAAAAATGCTATATTTATGCTCATTTATTGGCAAATATTTTTTTTAATTTTTAATACATTTTTACCCAATTTACTTGAACACTTACCTTAGTCCACTGAGCCACTCATTTTTCACTTTGTATTATTTCTGTCTTGCGTGTAAAATATTTTGGTTTTTATAATCTTATTTTAAAAGATAACATATATATATATATATATATATATATATATATATATATATATATATAATGTTTTTATTGTAACACTCACTGAGTGAAAGTGGGATGGAGAAAATAGCACCACTTCTTGTGCCCAACCATAGTCGACCACTTATCACACACACAGCCGAGATCTGCAGAGAAGAAAGGGACAGGAATGCTGACCCTGAGAGAGAGAGAGAGAGAGAGAGAGAGAGAGACAGAAAGAGAGAGAGATATACTTTTCAAACCTAGCTGACAGAACATACTACTTTAGATTTGACTTTATTTTTATATTTTTAACAGCTATGCCTTTCTAATGAGAAACACAACTTACCCAGAGCTTTAGTAATCATTGAGGACACATCAACCTCCTGTAGCGGGCGTCCACTGACCCAGTCAAAAAGCCTAAGCGTGGGATCAAGCCGACAGGAAGCCCAAACTCCACTTCCTGCTGCACACAGGAAGCGCACCTGTTGCTCACTCCGTAGGGACACTATGAATGATTTCTATATATCGAAAGACGCAGAAAACAATGTCACATAAGAGGAAGAAAATATACTGAAGTACATTAAGGTAAAAAGTTTTACATTTCTGTTAAAACAAAATATGGATAGGGAAGATGTAAATAGTGCAGCATCACATAAAGTTAATATATGCTTATAATTTAATTAAACAAGGCCAACCGTCATATTCTATATTCATTAGACATGAAGTGATATTTCAAGCCTTTTTGTATTACTGTTGATCAGTATGACATAATTCATGAAAATCAGAAATTCAGAATCTCAAATTATTAGACTTTCATTTGAAAAAAATATTTTCAAACTCTGTCATCATCATTAGAACAAACAAGGCTTGAAATGTCACTTTATGGTTAAAGGTATATAAGAAATACTTTTTTTTCCTATACAAAATATTTTTCCTCAGTGAAACCTCAGTTATCATTTGCCCTGGTTATTGTACAGTTCTGTTACTATCATCTTCTTTTGGGGAAATTTTGTCTCAGTTATCAATCATCCACCCGGTTTTCGTCAGTTCCTTCATTTTTGTGCCCATGTGACTCACTGCAAATTTTGTGAAAACAAAGCATTCACCCACACATTCATAGTTCATTCTGACTTTGTTTCTCATTATTTGTCTGGCTGTGTTTCTTTGTTTCTCGTTGATAATGCTCAAAACAAATGGAAACACGTCACACTAAAGCGATGGCTCGCAGCGCTACTGCCTGAAAACAAATAGTGACTGGACCACACCAGCACACTAAAACAGAGCATGAACCTGCAAGAGATGTTAAATGTACATTTATCCATTTCATTAGTCTTTTGTATTTATTTCTCATTGTGCTCTGTCTGTAAAACTATAGTTATAGAATATTTTGGCGTGTCTGGAACGGATTACCGGTAATTGGATTCAAATTATTTCTTATGTAAAATATTGCTTCATTTTGGTTATCATCAGGCACTTAAGAACAGATTAATGATAGTTCCACTGTATTCTAATATTTGGGGATGCATTAGTAATATAGATGTAGGACTCAATTTTTGAGTTTTTCAGCACACACATACTTCCACTTTCCGATCCAGGATGTCAATCATGTAGATTTTGTTCCAGTATCCCACCCAGAGACGACCTTGCTTTGCAAGACAACATCGAATAGGTTGCACAGGGGATGTGCCCAGTGAAACTGCTTCATGAGACTGAAGATCCCATCCACCTGTTAATGCAATAGATGGTTAGACTCATATTTTAAAAGTAATCAAATGCAAAGAAAGAAGGAATAAAAACAATAATTGTAGTTAAATTGAATGAATGGGGAGTCACACCTGAACTGTGTCTGAAAAATGCCAAAATTCCATTTCCTAATCCAGCAATCACCTGACCTTGTGAAAACCTAGAGGACAAAGGAATTTAGAAAAATCTTTGAGAGTTGCATACAAAATAAGAAAGAGAATAAGAGAAAATAAAAACTTACGTGAGAGAATGCACTCCCTCTGAAAGACTGACAGACTGCAAACAACGTGTCCTACAGGTTGCAGCTGAATGAACAAGTATGCTGAGAGAAGTAAATAAATAAATAAATGTAAAATTATGATACAGTCACCAACATATACTGACAGAATATTCACTGGATAGTGGTTTACCGTACCCTCCATCCTGTGTTCCAATCCATACAGTGCCAGCAGTTTCTCCTAAAGTAAAAGATGAGTGGTGAAAGAAAAACAAAATCCAGTTGGTAAAAACTGCTCTTACACTCAGCAGGGTGTTTTGACACAGAGGTGCATTTCCCAAACGCATATCTATACTGGTATGTTCCACATAAAGATCCAGTGTAATGTGAAGTGTTCTCCAAAACCAGCTGGAACTAATGTAAAAATCTGACCACATTAAAGGAAAATAATATTAGAATATTAATAATATTATTAATCTACAAGCCATTTAATTGTAACATTCATTTTATTTTCTTTCGTTTTATTTAATCATTCCTAATATTCAATAGTTCATAATCTTTAAACATATTTAGAGCATTGAGTAAGTCATTAATAAGTAAAAAAAAAAAATGTATCGTGGCATGTAACAGCAACAGAGCTACTAAAACCACTATTTATTTGTACAATAATGACAGAAATATCGAATAGAAAATAATACATGTGACTGTCAAATAAAACTATATATTACTGATGCATCAGATAACAGACACCAGAGCCAGCAAACATTGCATGGTAGTAGCGATGGGGAGAGAGCAGAGCCAATTTTGCTCTCTCTCTCTTGAGCTGATCGCAAGCAGCATGACTGAAATTCAAACTCACGGTCCTCTGATTATAGTGTCAGGGCCTTAGTCCACCAAGCCAGTTAGTTTGTTAGTGTAGAGAATCCTCTGTACTATACTGATTGGTGACTTGCATTGATGTTTGGGAAACACACCCCAGTGTAAAATAGATGACAGTGAAGGATACTGTTGTTATCATAGGAAAACTTCTACTTGTTAATGTATCATGAAACACTAAATGTACAACATAAGGCTATGTTCACATTACAAGTCTCATTACTCAGTTCAGATATTCTGCACTGATCAGATTTGGCTATCTTGAACTAAATCTGTCTCCGAAATGGCATTCATGCACACATTCACATGTTCATGCATGTCTCCTTAGTCACTAACAAAGACAGTCATATTTGCACAAGGTTGCCAAATTTGCAAAAATGCAGTCAGAGGTAAAACTACAGGAGGTGGCAGGATACATTGTTTTTGCACAAAATACGAAAGTAAACGAATGACAAAGTAAGATTATAATAATATGATGTAATAAATTTTGGGCTAGTGTCAGCTTTTGTATTGTGGCTTTCTGTAAGACAATGGCAACCCTGTATTTTCGAGATAAACGATTGTATTAAAACTGGTCAAATGGACTCATTAGTAGCATGTGTGTGCATCCCATTTTGCACAGGAGGACAGTATGCAGCTGGTGGACTGTACATGATCAGGTCGAGAAGATAAATAAAAACTAGCTGGCTGCTTTTGCTGTTTTCACAGCTCTGTGCTTGAAAGGGAGTGAAGCCAGCAATGTCTCAGCACTTTCTACTTCTGTACAGACAAAAAGACACATGAAATGCGATCTGACTGCTCACATTGAAGTCGCATGTTTAGGAATCAGATACGTATCCATTCTAGGACCAAATATGAAAGTGACTCAAATCTGATTTGACCTGTTCACACAATCCTGAAAAGATCAGATCAGCCTGGTAATGTGAACATAGCCTAAAAGGTTTAAATGGAAAAAAAAACTGTTATGAGCTTTTCTTATAACAATGACTATGAGGGCAATGACAATGCTGTACACATATTACTCATCAGAAATCTCAAATTGTTTTTACCACCTATTCCAGTCTCTTTTTTAAGCATGCGTGAATGTCTGAACTGACCAGTGGGAGGGACGGCACAAATGCACAGAGCCGGAGAGGTTGGTGGGAGGCTGAACTGGTCAAGGATGGTGTTGGACCGTGCTGGGTCAATCACTGTGACGTCACTGCTGGAAGCAGGCCCAGTGATGGCCCAGACTGAACACTGAGATTGGGAAGGGCATGGAATGTGTATGAAAATGACTTGATGGAACATAGTGTGTACAAAATGAAATTTGGTTAAAAGGAGAGATTACATGGATATTTGTAAGGTGTGGGTTACAAAAACAGACTCAGGATCAGGAAATACATAATTACACATAACTTGGAATTAAACTTGGAATTAAACTTCTAATTAATAAGACAGGGAAGGGAAGAACTACAAACCCCATTTACAGAAAACTTTCTAAAAAAGCTGAAATCTGTAATTTGGAGATTTGATTTCTGCAGCACAAACGAAGAGTAGTGGTTTTATTCCATTCTTAATCACATTGGGACCAGTGTCATGCCTGCCCCCTCCTCTTCCCTTTCTATCACACAAACCTATCTGTCAGACCTCAGCAGCAATCTACACACACTGTACTTGGCAGAGGGCACCTACTCCCCACAAATGGGAGATATGTAGGCTAGACAGGTTATATGATTTTTTTTTTTTTGAGGAGGAGGAGGGCAAGTGCGGGGCCCAGGCTCCTACCGCCCCCGACGGTTGCACATATCATTTTCCGGCAGGAGTGCTGCACACCACTGCTTTAGTGTGACATGTTTTAGTTTGTTTTGACTGTTATCAACAAGAAATAAAGCCAGAGAAAAAATTTGAAACAAAGCCAGAATGAACAATGGACGCAAGGGTGGATGCTTTGTTTTCGTGAAATTAGCGGTGAGTCATGTGGGCATGCCAACAAAAACTGGGCAAATGAACAATAACCGGGACAAAATTTCCCAGACAAAAGTTGATGATAACCAAACTGTATGATAACCAGGGCAAACAATAACTGAGGATCCACTGTACTGGCATTTTGAAGAAACAGATGCTGCCATCAGAACAATGTGTTTTCCCAGGAACTTCATGCCTATTTTCTGAAAATGGTGTTTGTAATTCTAGATTTGTGGCCTGTAATTTGAGACTTGTAAGGGCAGGTATAAAATCAGTTTCTGAGCTTATCTGTAATTATGTGACTCATAGCAAGGTGATTCTCAGTCAGTCTTGAATAAAAGAGACTTGCACATACACTCTGTTCTCCTGAAACCTCTGGTGGAACAGCTACAGCACAGGTCAGCTATAAAAAAAGAAGTAAGATACAATGTAAAAACAGTCAAAAGTTTAGCTAGATTAGCACTGTTTCCTTTTGGCTGATTTAAGTACAGTACTAGTCAAAAGTACCAGTCACACTTTTACATATAATGTTTTCTTTTTACTTTTTTCCCTACATTGTAAATGAATAATGAAGTCATCCAGACTATGAAGGAACACATAAGGAAACATGTTTTAGATTTTAGATTCTTCAAAGTAGACACACAACTGATGTCTCAAACACATTAAGAAGCAAGAAATGCAAGTCATGAACTCTTGACAAGACACAGCTGTTAACTGAAAGCCATTCCAGGTGAGAAAATGCCAAGAAAGCTGCCATCTAAGCAAGAGGTGCCTACTGTGAAGAATGTAAAATATAAACATATTCTGGTTTGTTGAACACTGTTTTGTTTACTAAATAATTTCATATGTGTTTATTCATAGTTTGGACAGCAGCTGTCTGACTCGCTCTCACAAACATGTCTGCTAATTTAAGCTCCTCTCACAAATATCTAAAAATATACTTAGTTTCAAGCTATATATACACACTATACATTAGGAAACTAGACCTTTTAAGGTTTCTGGGGTATGTTTAGTTTTGTTTCTAGGATAAAATTTTGCAGAATTATATAAGTGGTTTTGCAGAGTTTAGGTTTTGTCCCTGTGGGTGATGGTTAAGATCTGTATGTGGTTTGAGAGAAATTCTGGTGATGTATTTTGACAAAAGTAACAAGGTTATTTAGGTGACTACTGAGTTCTAGTAATGTTAGCAGTTAACTGTAGCTTAATAAACAAAAGAAACATGCAACTTATGCTCTTCTGTCTTCACTCTCCAAATTAAATTAAATAAACTAAATAAATAAATTAAATAAATTAAATAAACAAAGTCCAAATTAGAAACAAATAACCTACCACTGCAAACAAATAGATTCCTGAAATATTCCAGATTTAGCCTTTGCTTACATTGAGGAAAAGGTGTATAGAAGTGGAAGGAAAATGAGGAAAATTCCTGCACCACATGATATTATATACGTAAAACCAGCAGTGAATCCTACCTTTGCAGAAGCATCTCTTTGGTCAAGTAGTCTCAACTGTGTGAGAACAGGCACATCTTTAGGCTCCAAAGGTGGATCCGACTTCTGGTGTGCATACAAATACAAAACTGAGTTGGCTAATTATATATAAATGAGAATGACATGACTGATCTGCATGCTGCAAGGCTAACTGTAAGTGTGCAGACAGTGGGCATGAAAGTACATAATGTCCACATACATTTGGATCTGTATGTGAAAGAGGCATGCTCCAGCCGTGCACCTGCCGTGTACCCAGAGTTCTCCACACGTGAGAGCGGATTTCCCGGTATAGCTCCCTCCTCCTCAGCCTGGGGGAGAGGGAAACCCTAAGGAGGGCACAGAGAGCACAAAGTAGTGTAACACACCAATCAGACTGAAGTAGTTTTACATGCAGGATGTGTGTATTCATGTGTCATTTCTTTGTATTAATTGAAACTGAAAGATCCCTGTCCATCATCATATTTTATTACTTCAGTGCAAGGTCAGTTCAAATAAGACTATTTATAATGATGAATACATTGTTGTTCATAATGTAATCATTTTAAACTGTATTTTTTATATTGATTACAACAGAAAATGACATTGCAAGTGTTTTTTTTTTTTACCCGATTTTCTCCCCTGTGTTTGTTGCCAATTGAGCCACCCATTCGTTGACTCTCCCTATCACTTGTAAATGTTCCTGACTCTAAGAGGGTGCAGACTAACTAAGGCCTCCTCCAATGCATGTGAAGTCAAGCTCCGCCTCTTTTCCAACTGCTGCAAATACATTGCTGTTGGGAAGCCGTGCTCAGAGGAAAGCACAGGATCCCCAGTTCTGATGGATCGCCTGGCAGACGCCTGAGCCAGTCAACATTACTTAGTAGTGCTAAGGAGAGAGTGCCACCTTACTGGTCCAGAGAGAGCATGGCCATTTTTGCTCTCTCGGGCACAAGCTGCCAATGGCAAGCACCTGGGATTCAAACTCACAATTCTCAGATCATAGTGACAGAGCCCATGATTGACAGTGAGCCACTCTGAGTCAACATTTCAAGTGTTTTTTTGTTGTTGTTGTTGTTGAGGAGTTTGGCTTACAATTCATGAACATCAGAAACTGTATAAACAGTAAAGCATAAAGGCAAGAAATTTGACTTTATACTGAATTAATACTGAATATGAAATATAACCGTTTACCTTTTTAATTCGTTTTCACAATGTTCTCATTTCTGGAGATGCTTTAGTAAAACATAATTCACTCTGGAATTATTACCATCATACATATACCTACAGACATTGCTTATTCATACTGGAATAAAATAAAAATCAACTCTTGTTGGTAAATTACTCTACGAGTAGTACAATAGTGTACTATACTTCCCCATAAATAATCTAGGTTGAATAGGGCTTTATTCAAATTCAACTGGACACTGTTTAGAAATGACTCGAGTGAACAAACACATTTGTCTACTGCCCACATTTGCACCAGAAATAGTATCTTCTTACTCTGTCAGTATTGGATCCACAGAGAGACGATGAGGAGATCCTCCTGGTGATGAAGTAGGTGGTGGCATTGGTGGGACAGCAAGAGCCAATGCTGCAGCTGGAGCCAGCTGATCCTTAGTCAAACCAAGAAAGCGATTAAACCTGTGAATAACAATTTGATAATATTCACCAAACATGATATGACACCTCAAAGTTTTGATGGTACTGTGATACGGATCTGTAAATAAAGGAAAAATGTTACAAACCTCTTCCATACACTGCTCCTTTTGTCCTCTGGGATCTTGTCGTCCTTAGCAACCCTTTAGGAGAAGACTAACAGGTTGGCTTAAAAGGAAATAATCTGAGATCTTCCAGATCTTACTGAAAAGGATTACATGAACAGGGAATCTCAAATCTTGAGATGCTGGACACATCTCATTGACATCAACGTTGCTTTAAATATAATTTTGAGTCCTGCTAGGTTCTTCTACTGAAAAAGTGGTTTCAGATGTCAAGCATAAAGTGACTATTCCATTACTACGGAATAATACATTACAGGAGCGATGTTACCCTCGTTAACCCCCTGGAGTCAGACACTCTGATGTAGTCTGACATGCCTTGACTTTTTTTTTTTTTACAAATTGCACACAAAGTGCTACACAGGCTTTTGATCAGCACAAACTCTGATGCTTAACAAACTAAATCTGCTCTAAACTTAGACTTTCCAAAAACCTATTTTCAGATGTGCTGATATATTGTGAAAAAACACTCTAAACATTTATAGCCAAGACTTTTGAGCTCTGAACTGAATAAACAGAGGTGTTTGCTCCACACTGCTCATTACAGTTTTTAGAAATTGTATGTGGTTTTATTTCTAAAGCATAACAAATGTGACTTGACATGTTTGACTCATTCAGTGGCTCCTACATTAAATATTTATGAGATGAGGTGAGAGGTGTGGGCTCTTTTGTTCAGGTCAGAGCTCTTGTTTGATGGGGGGTCTTCATACATTCCACACATTGCATGGCCGCTATTCTACCAATGCTATGTCTGGAACTACCATGTCATTATCATATGAATGACAGAACGCGTCACTCTGACTCACTCTCACAAATATTTCAAAACATTTAGATTCAAGCTCTATATATTTTTAAAATATACCCTATAAAGTTTCTGCAGTATGCTTTGTTTTGTTTCCAAGATAAAATCTCACACAGTTGTGTGTGTTTATGCAGAATTTCAGTTTTGTTCCTGCAAGCAGGTCCGCCGACTCCAAAGAGTTCATAATTAATACAGTACATTTTTATTGGCACACAGCAACATCCAGTTGAACAAACCTAAGGGACTGAGAACGCCGCACAGCTTCTTGTAGTTCAATCAGCCGTTCTTTGTACTGATTCTTCTCCATGACCACACGTGCCATCTCTGAACGAGAGAAGCGACGGCGTGAGCTAGGCAGAGAAGACTGAAGAAAGGATGAAAAGAGAGGAATGAGAATTGTTTTGAACAATGCATGTGAAAAACAATGGTCATAAAGACTGATTATAAAACTCTGAGGTTCTAAAGCTAGACCATGGATTTGTTCTGGTTCCACCATTAAACTCACAAGATCAGGAAATTATGCACTGCAGGTGTGATCAATTTGCTAAAGTGTGATTAAATTTAGGATGCAATAGATTTGGAAATAGTTTTGCAAAAGAAAGCTGATGGAATATTCTGTGGACATAAAAAGTATACACAACCCTCTTCAAATTGCAGGTTTTTTTAACTTTAAAAATGAGACCAAGTTAAATTCTTTCAGACATTTTCCAACTTTAAATGTGCAAATTTAAATTGTCTAGAGAGGAAAAAGAAAAAAATAAATCACTAAAATAATATGGGCATATAAATATGCAACCTCTCTTATAATGGTGGATGTAGCTATGTTAGAATTAACTAAATCACATTCAAACTCATGTTAAACAGTACACAGAAAATAAAATTAATTAAAGTTTAGCTAATTATTATTATTATTATTATTATTATTATTATTATCATCATTATCATTATCATCATCCACTCTAAAAGCTTGTTTCAGCTTTTTTTAAAAAATTGAACTGTACAGATAATATGTGTGTCACATTTAAGGAGGAAAAGCTCTGAAATTATTCATTTTGGTCTCATTTTTAAATCACAAAAACTGGAATGTGAACAGGTGTGTGTACCCCTAATCCCAAATAAAAAAAAACACAACTAACAAAACACAACAACACAACAAATACATACATCAGGGTCTTCAGCCTGGAATGTCTCCAGCTCTTTGCGTAGCCTGTGAAGTAAGCAACAGTTACAGGAATGAATCACAACAAGATAAAAAAAAATCCACTTCACACAATAATTTTTCCCTACAGCCATCATCTTTATTCTACAGAGACTTCCAGATTCATGCAACATTTTATGCCCATCATATCATGCAAAAATATACTGACATTGTGTACTTTTTCTTGATAGGTCTTGAACTGCATGATTATACATGAAAATTAACCATTCTGACTTGACAATTACAACTCTTCATACCTACTTCAGGGCTTAAAGTAAAAAAAAAATCCTGAAACTTTTTTGTTGTGGTGATAGAAATGAAACCATACTGTATTGTTGCTATTGCCAAGGTTTCATAAAAAATGTCTTTGAAAAGTGCAAACAACTGCTTTTAACAGCACACTGAACAAGCTAACAAACAGTCATGACTTAAATGAGGTTCCAGTGTATTTAGACAAAATGTAAAATATCTGTGTCCCAAACTGCAGCTTTGCAGGCAAAAAAAATCTGAACATTAAAGAGAGACATTTGTCAGTTACTTTGCAAGTAATTAAAAATAGTCAATATCACAAACTAAAGGAATAAGTTACACAGAGCTGGTTTAAGGGCGTTCAGTTTTTTTTAATAATAAACACAGTCCTGTAAGAGATCCAAACCACTTCTTTTCAAAATTGTAAAAGAAACAATTTTGATTGGATTTGGAGAAGAGAAATCTTCTATGGCTGCTCCACTGGAGGCTATGGGTTTAGCAGGGACAGGGCTTGTTGACCCAGTAGTTTGGTCTGGTATAGAGAAAATGGGTGTCCTGAGCTAACTTTTTGCACAGGTTAACTAATGGTTGTGAAATTGTGAAAAGACGAGTCATGTTCAGCTATGAATGCACTCAAACGTATTTTTTGCTCACAGACACGATCAGTGAAGTAGAGGTCTGCTGCCTTTCCGCGGGACCCGTCACAAGACCTTGCGGCACGGGACTAAATTTAATGGCGTTTCGTGGGAGACGTTGCGGGAGCGGGACCAAATAAATCCTGCAAATTAATAAATAGTCTAGAAAATTACAATAATCAATGATTACCTGATTAATGAACATAAACACAGCTAAACAGTCAGTAAGAAAGTCATAAACTCAGAATACTGACGGAGCGTCACGTGAACATGGAGAGACGCGTCATAAAGAAACAACGGAGTCCGCAGACGGTCAGTCACACACACACACACACACACACACACACACACACACACACAATCAGGGGCAATTTCAGCATCTCCAGACAGCATGTGTTTGTGGGAGGAAAGTGGAGCTATTGCCCCTCTGTGCTGCCCTAATAATGACTCAAAAATAATATTTTGATGTTTTAGCGGTACTAGTGTCGGTCTACAGAGCTATACGCGTTATGCCTTTTCTATATACTTTTCTCAATAGCTCCGGATCTTACATCCAACCCAGAACCGATCGACCAAAATCCTCCCCACCCGCGCACGCCACACTAAACTCACGCATGTGAGCTCCAGGCACCATCAGTTTGTGGCACCAACTGCTCAGCGGCTTCCCGTCTTTTCCTTTCTTCTAGTCAATAGACTGCTGCCTCACTCAAAAAGCCAGAAATCCGGCCCCTGGCTGGAGCACTTTAAGCCCTGCTACTTTGTTGGTACACCTGGTGAGTCCCTGCTGGTGATCGAGTTTGGTCTGTGGCCAAACAAGATTTTTCAACCACTTCCTTATCACTGCTGGGTTGAGAAGTTTGCAAAAATCCCAGCAACAATTCCCATGTTGAAGCATATCGTCTCACCACCACTGTTTTTTGTTTGACACTACACCCAGATCATATGCTAATACACTGTTGGGGTCACTGCAGGGCTGAGAATGGTCTACTACTCAAAATATATTCTTAATACTGATGGATGAAGTAAACCGGACTGTGAAATTGTATAGCAACAGATGGGCTTAGTCAGTGACTGTAAACAAACAAACGTCCTTGATAAAATGGCCAATGAGTCTGAATGTAACGTAAATATATGAGAAAAGATTGTAAATAGAATCTGCAAGTCATTTTACTTTGTTCTTGCACAATGCAAAAAATAATGTTCGTTACCGCTTGGTTTCCTCTTCCATCTCCTTGGTTTTTCCCTCCAGCCGGGCAATTGTTTCCTGACAAGAAGTGAGCTCGAGATTCAGAGCTGATCGTTCACTGGTCAGTTCCTCTACACGTGAAATCAAAGCCTTACGAGCAGCATCCACCAACTCACTGAGAGAGAAATGCAGAACAGTAAGCTGTATTGGTAAATTATTTCATAGAAAATATTATTGTCAGAGGAACCAGAGTGTGCCGTCAATGCAATATGATGCATCACACTTGGAACTGGGATATAAATATGTAGGGATAGGTATCATCACCGATTTGCTGAATCAATTCAATTCTGATTCACAAGATCCCAGTTTGATATAGAGTGGAAATTAATTCATTTAGGGACTTTTCAGTCACAATAAAAGGTTTTGTTGGATATGAACAGAGATTAAGATAACTAATGGTTGTAATTGTACAAGGAGCACTCAACCTACCATTGCTACTAATATTATTGTTTACATGAATTAACACAAAACACAAACCTCAGATTTTACATTGAGAGAGAGAGAGAGAGAGAAAGCAAGACTGAGAAGTACAGAGAAACAAAGAGCTCAGAGTTTGTGTGTTTTATATGTGTGAGTGTGTTTTATGTTTTATATGTGTGAGTGAGAGAATCACAGAGTTGTACATTGTGTGTTAATACAGAATATAACATTACTCTTTACTTTCTGATTCACTTGCTTCATTAACAAACTCACAAACTTTATGGATTTGTGGGAATTATAAACACAGTCTGAGTATTTTTACACACATTCCTGTCTACGACCTTCATCAAGTAACAACATGAACATTAAATGTCAATATGAGCTTTGCTTATGGCTAGGGCTGCCATGAATAGTCGACGACTAATTTAATAGTCGATGCGTCGTTTGTTTGTTTTTTTTTACTTTCTTTTTCTCTCCAAACTGCTGCGTCTGCCTTTCTGTCCTTGACGCACATGCGCAGTAGTGGTAACCGGTGTTGGCCGTGGATGACGTCACAGGACGTTATACAGACAGGCTCACCATGGCTACCCGGCAACAGAGCTCAAAAGTGTGGGATCATTTTAAGAAAATGAAAGAGAAACGTGTGCAATGCAATATCTGCAAGTCAGAACTTGCCTTCCACGGCAGTACAACTGCGATGCACGAGCACCTGAAAAGGAAGCCTGTTGTGGCTGACTGTGACAATGATGAAGAGGGACCGTCCTCTCAGTAAGCTAAATTGCTAGTTAGCGGCTAAAATTAGTGTAAACAGAGAGTTAACTTGCTGCTTACTCATATTTATAGCTGTAAAAGTTAACATTAGCGATGAGGATTTGATTCATCAGCCTTAGAACACATTAATGTGTTTTCTGTAACTTTATAACAGTCATGTGTTTGAATAGCAATGCTAATGTTTTCTAACGTTACGTTTCAGTTCTACGTTTATACTTTATGCTAAACAGTTAAATAATTGTTTGTTGCAATAAGATGAATATTTCATTAAAGGTTTAATGAACTATGGTCTTAATTGTTTTTATTTTTTGTTAGCATATAGCTGAAATCTAATGATGGTTATATAATAGCAGCTGCATTCTAGTGCGATAAGCTGTATGTTTTATATTCAATTGAGGTATGATCTGATTAGTCGATTAATCGTAAAAAATAATCGATGATTAGTCGACTATAAAAATAATCGGGTTGTGGCAGCCCAACTTATGGCTAAGCTTTCCAAGCGCAGTGGAATAAGAAATTAAACGTATGGATAGGTTTACATGTAGTGGCTCGTGCAGGTGAGAAGAAATAGTGAAACAGCTTTGCGGATAAAATATTGGCTGGTCATGTGAGATTAAAAGGGGTTACAGATTTAAGCAAAAGCAAGAAGAAATAGTCTAATTTTAAAAATAGCAGTCAGGTTTATATGAATCAATATAAAGATAATTCAAATGAAGATCGATTAGAAACGAAATATAGATTTTTAAAGCCCACTCCTATAAATATGCATAGTTGATGTCTATTAATATACAGATGACATTTTAATGAACACGCTTTAAAAAATTGAAGATAGCATCCACAACACAAATACTGTAAATAATGATCAATGTTCCCTTTAACTATTGACCAGCCAAAGATTCCTGAAGTTAAAGAATGCAAACTTGGGCCTTATTGTAGCACAACAATGAGCACTTAAGGGCTACTTAATGACCATGAATAGGACCTTACTGGGTGCGTTTCAGTTCCTCATACTGTGAAAGAATCTCTTCAAACTGGTCTGTGCTGCCTGAACAGGAACCAAAGAGACACAAGTTTAGAAAACCACACCCTTATATGACAGAAATGATTTCACATGGTTCAACAAGTCAAAACTAGTGTTAAACAAAGGCAGTTTGTAACACTTACAGATTATGATTCAGATATATTAGCTAAATACACACACGGACACATAACCCAAAGCAATATGACATTAAGAGTTTGAAAATGACAGATATAATACTATACGTATTACTATACACAAATGTATATTTTATTATTGACTATAATAATCAATTCCATCATTACACAATTAACTTCAATCAACACTTTCACATCAGTACACCCACGTACTTTTATATCCCTAACACACACAGATGTACATGCACAGACACACCCACCTCTCACACTGACCCCCTGGTCTACACTCTCTGCATATTCTCGACTGAGTTCTGAGAGCTCAGAGAACACAGAGTCTGTGTTTCTCATCATTTCCCACTCCAAAGTGTCCAAGTTGTTTTCTTCCTCTTTGTCCTCCTCATCTACCTCTCCCTCTTGCTCTTTCTCCTTCTCTTCTTCATCCTCTACTGCCTCCTTCTCCTTCTCCTGGGTCATCTCTTCCAGACTGCAGTTCAGTACCCCATTTTCTGCTCGAACAGGCGTGCTGGTGAGAAAAACAGCAGGATTCCAATTAAACATGTGAATGTATTTATTCAGTTTAGGCATGTGTGTGTGTAAATCATAGTCTAATTTTAGGCATAGTTACACTGAATCAACCCAGTTTCACTACTACTACTACTAATACTACTACTACTACTACTACAACAATCATGGCTTCAGGTTCACAGAATAAATGTCAAATAATTTTATGTTAACCCTCAGGAGTTGGGGCTCCCTCCGGTGGCATATTAACAAAATTTCACACAAGCACTTACATAACTCTGCGCATATATATACAGTCATGGCCGAAAGTGTTGGCACCCCCGAGGTTCTCCAGGACAATTACTGCAATTACACGTTTTGTTATACACGTTTATTTCCTTTGTGTGTATTGGAACAACACAAAAAACAGAGGTAAAAAAAGGCAAATTTGACAATTTCACACAAAACTCCAAAAATGGGCTGGACAAAATTATTGGCACCCTCAAATTAATATTTGGTTGCACACCCTTGGGAAAAAAAAAAAAATCAATCGCTTCCTATAAATATCAACAAGCTTCTTACACCTCTCAACTGGAATTTTGGACCACTCTTCTTTTGCAAACTGCTCCAAGTCTCTCATATTTGAAGGGTGCCTTCTGCCAACAGCAATTTTAAGATCTCTCCATAGGTGTTCATTGGGATTTAGATCCGGACTCATTGCTGGCCACTTTAGAACTCTCCAGTGCTTTGTTTCCATCCATTTCTGGGTGCTTTTTGAAGTATGTTTGGGGACACGTTCCGTAGTACTTTAGACTTCTAATGGTTTCCTAAAAGCCAGCGTTACATCCCGGGTCACAGTCTTTCGACCCAAACGTAGGATCCAGTACCCAGAAGGTCGTCCTGTTACTGGGGTTTGTATGAAGTTTTTCGTGGGTCTTTACCTACCTTTGTTTCGTGACCTCTCAAGA